>JAINUG010000095.1:2850000-2862500 GCA_029706075.1 Aldrovandia affinis
ATTGGCGGACACAAAACCCCTCCTCAGGAACGGGGTTTCCCACCCCCTGCGGTGGGGGCTGTGGAAGTTTGGCGAGCACCACACACTCCCCTGTTGTAACAGGTAGCCCCGGTGAATGTGAGAGACACTCAGAGGCTCACAGATAAAGAGATCTCAGTGCGGTTAGCACTCTTATCTGACAGGCCCATCTCTCCGCACACAGGCTGCTGTACCATGGCAGATCCTGTTTTATTTTTTATTTTTGGGGGTAGGGGGTGGCGTGTGCTGTATGGGACGGGATGGGCGAGGAGAACAGGGAGAGAGGGAGTGATGGGTTGCCCCTCCGAAAACTTCACGAGTGAGCGTTGTTCACAGTGAACAGACAGAACAGTTATATTGTTAACTTTTGAAAGACTTCGAAATGCGTGTTAAAGCTTCAATCTTCTGTGATAGAATAGTTTGATAATGTGTTTTTCTGGGTGTTGCTTGATGTTGTCAGTGTGCGTGCTCCTCTGGTGTGAGCGTGCTCAGGTGAACCGCCCCAGGAGGTGAAACGAACCCTCGGCAAACTCAGACCACACAGGTGTGAAACCGCACCTGGGCTCAGTGCACTCCTAGTGATGATCGCATCCTGCTTTCACTCACCTGAGACAGAGAAACTCACCTGAGACACACACACACACACACACCACACACTTGAGACACACACACACACACACCTGAGACAGAGAAACTCACCTGAGACACACACACCTGAGACAGAGAAACTCACCTGAGACACACACACATACACACACACACACTCACCTGAGACACACACACACACACACCTGAGACAGAGAAACTCACCTGAGACACACACACATACACACCTGAGACACACACACATACACACCTGAGATGCAGAAACACACCTGAGACACACACACACACACACCTGAGACACACAGACACACACACCTGAGACACACAGACACACACACACACACACCTGAGACACACACACATACACACACACACACACACACACACACACACACACCTGAGACACACACACACACACACCTGAGACACACAGACACACACACACACCTTCTGTGGCCTCACGCCAAACAGCATCCTCGCAAAGCGCTGCCGTTTGATGCTGGAAGCAGACATGGCCCCTAAGCACTGTTACAGGATCAGCTAACTCTACCCAGATCCTGCCCTTCACCATTAGGAAGGATAATGCAAAAGCTGACTTCAGGCCAGCGCTCACAGGTAACGATCACCCACACCCCGTTTGATACCAGAACCGGCAAAATGTGGATGATCCAGTCACACTGGCGTATGTACCTACCGCGCGCGGTGTGTTTGGTGGGGAGGGGGGGGGGGCTAGCCGCCGTCTTGTTTTACAGCCGTTTGAGGGGAACGGGCGCGGTGGGACTGTCGGAACCGTATCCGTTTCAAAGCGCCGGGGGGAATGAAAGCCGATCTTAAAGTACCTTTTCATTGTGGGACGGGGACGGGGGACGTGGGGGGGCAGTAATTAGCAATAATGAAGAGGTGATTAAAGGCAGCGCTCAGGTCACCTGCGCTGCTAACGAACCCGCACTCGTTAGAGAGCATCAGCCTCGTTACCACGGCGCCCACGTGCAAAGGACCTGTGCGTGTGTGCGTGTGTGTGTGCGCGTGTGTGTGCGTGTGTGTGTGGTAGATGTAGGTGATTAGACAGTAGGCCTGTATGTGTTGTGTGTGTGTGTGTGTGTGTGTGTGTGTGCGCGCGTGCGTGCGTGCGTGCGTGTGTGCATGTGTGCGTACTGTCGGGGTAGGTTCGGAGACAGTAGGCCGCTGCAGTAGAGACTGTCTATGACTGTAACATCGATTGCGTCCCCACTCTCACTGCATGCTAATGAATCTGGCCGGCCCAGCCCTGCAGCCAGCCAGCAGCCTCTGTCTCCATCTCTCTCTCCCTCCATCTCCCCCTCTCCCTCCATCTCCCCCTCTCTCTCCATCTCCCCCTCTCCCTCCATCTCCCCTCTCTCTCCATCCCCCCTCTCTCTCCATCCCCCTCTCTCTCCATCCCCCTCTCTCTCCATCCCCCTCCTCCATCCCCCTCTCTCTCCATCCCCCCTCTCTCCATCTCCCCCTCCCCTCTCTCTCCATCTCCCCCTCTCCCTCCATCTCCCCCCTCTCTCTCCATCTCCCTTCAGTCTGTCTGTCCCCCTCCACCTCTCTCTCTCTTTCTCTCATAGCGGAGCACGACCTCATTGCTGACTGAGGGTAAAAGGCTCTTTGACAGGCTGTCTGTGAATCCAGGGAAGAAGGGAATTTGTGTTACTTGAGTTAAAAGAATGAAAACGAATTCTTAAAAACACACACACACACACACACACACAGGTTGAAAGTACAAAGGGTACTGTGTTTGAATGCAACAGGTCTTTTCTTTGTGATTTTGAGGGTTAGAATATGGAGGGATTTTAGCTCCTTTGCCACTGTGTTCTCTGGTAACACCATCCTCAGTTGTACAAGCCTCTCCCTACAGAATATTATACACTAACCGTCTGCACTTACTCATGAATTAGCTTTTTAAAAATATGTTTGAAATTCAGAAGGTGAAGAATAATCTTCTTGTTGTTGTTCTCTTGGAGAAGGAGATGGTGTAGCGCTCACCCTTTCTCTGATTTCAGCACCAGGAGTTTCTGAACTGTCAAAAGTGAGTTTCCATTCAGTTAAAAGTGTCTTTGGGGACCGAATCCTGAAAAGAGATCACATCCAGTGTGTTTGTGCGTATGTGCGTATGTGCGTATGTGTGTGTGTGTGTGTGTGTGTGTGTGCGTGTGTGTGTGTGTGTGTTTCTGTGTGTGTGTGTTTCTGTGTGTGTGTGTGTGTGTGTGTGTGTTTCTGTATGTGTGTGTTTCTGTGTGTGTGTGTGTGTGTGTGTGTTTCTGTATGTGTGTGTTTCTCTGTGTGTGTGTGTGTGTGTGTGTGTGTGTGATCTGTCTCGTTGTCTTCCTTGCAGATAGCGGAAACCATTTCTCTAGATTGGGATCAGGCGTGGGCGGAAGAGCCAGTCAGATTAGCCTTTATCAAGCTGAACCACCGAGGCACATTAATACATTTACCGCTAATTGGGGGGGAGATACTGCTTGAAAACGCTGACTGAGACCGAACAGGCCGAGGGCAAGGAGGCACAGTGACCTCAGCGCTGACTGAGACAGGGAGGCCCTATCAGCACAGAGACTGAGACAGGAGGCCCTATCAGCACAGAGACTGAGACAGGAGGGCCTATCAGAACAGAGACTGAGACAGGAGGGCCTATCAGCACAGACACTGAGACAGGAGGGCCTATCAGCACAGAGACTGAGACAGGAGGCCCTATCAGCACACAGACAGGAGGGCCTATCAGCACAGAGACTGAGACAGGAGGGCCTATCAGCACAGAGACTGAGACAGGAGGGCCTATCAGCACAGAGACTGAGACAGGAGGGCCTATCAGCACAGTGACTGAGACAGGAGGGCCTATCAGCACACAGTGACTGAGACAGGAGGGCCTATCAGCACAGAGACTGAGACAGGAGGGCCTATCAGCACAGAGACTGAGACAGGAGGGCCTATCAGCACAGTGACTGAGACAGGAGGCCCTATCAGCACAGAGACTGAGACAGGAGGGCCTATCAACACAGAGACTGAGACAGGAGGCCCTATCAGCACACAGACTGAGACAGGGAGGCCCTATCAGCACAGTGACCTCAGAAGCTCTCTGAAGCCCTCTGAAGCCCTCTGAAGCCCTCTGAAGCTCTCTGAAGCTCTCTGAAGCTCTCTGAAGCTCTCAGAAGCCCTCTGAAGCTCTCTGAAGCTCTCTGAAGCTCTCTGAAGCTCGCTGAGGCGTAGCTCCAGTGCAGTAGCGGTGCTGAGCCTTAGGCCCACGGCGGCTGCAGTCACCGTCAAACTTTTAAAAAATGTATCTATTTGTTCATGTGCGTATTTTAATTGAACGTTGCTCTGTGAAGTTGTCTCACCTGCCCCTCCACCCGTCGCCATGGTGTTGCACCCGGAGGAAACCCGTATGGACGCATCCTGCCGGTTGACTTGGCGGTGTAAGGTATCCCATAATAAGCACAGGGGTTATATTATTATATATTTTTGGGGGATTGAGGATTGAGGTCTCTCTGGATAATGTGTCTGAACGACACCCCCTCCGAGCCCAGAGCACCAGGGAACGGGTCTGGATGGGCCACTCTCATCACCATGCGCAGCACCCTTCAGTTCTGATCAGCAGCAGGGCTCTGTCCCGGGCCCTGGGTCCCAGCGCTGCTGATCCCGGTTAAAGCGTGTCGGTCGCTGGAGCTCGGCCGGGGGGGAAACCCGACCTGTTTTTGAGTGAGTCCAGACGCAGGGATGGGCCCGGGCCCGGTCCCGGCCCGCTCCCCGCTCCCCGCTCCGGGACCGCGGGGGCGGGGGGGAGAGAGAAAAACAAAGAGACAGGAAAAAAGCTCACAAAAACATGTGGACCCTCGCTGAATTGTCTGCTTTTAAAGTAGCGTAATGTGTTTGGAAAACATCTTTATCTGCTTACATAAAGTCTGCTCCTAGTACCCTCCCGAATCTGGAGAGCTATTAAAATTGGGGCTGCTTCTTTCTTTTTTTTTGCGAAAACTTTGTGGGTTGCCATGTGTGTCTTGTTAAGGGCAGTTATGACAAATGGCAGCAGCTGTACAAACTAATCTCTCTGTAGCTTTCACACATGGCGCCCAATTAACAATGGGCCACTGTCAGGCCGTAATCCAGCGCTCCCCGCTCTCCTGCAGAAGCCTGTGGGCAGGAGTAGCGCTGCCTGGCCCTCTGTGCTGGTGGCTCCGTCAGTAATATCTGCCATGTGAAAATATCGCCCGCTCGGGTAATGGGGAGCCAGCTGCAGTATGTGTGTCTCGCGAGCCTGTGTGTATTTAAAGTTTTTTTAGTGTTTTTTTTTTTTTTAAGGACACTGCATTTTAGTTCAGGGAGTGTGAGATTCTAGGACAGACACACAGGCACGCACGCACACATTCGTGCACGCATGGCTTTTCCAGCCGATAGATTTAGCAAACAGTGGAACTTCCAACCAGATGCATGCATGCACCCACGTATGCATGGCTTTCCAGGTTGATAGATGTGGCCCATGTGTATATATAGTACGTACCGTTCCACACACTCGTGTATGTTTCGCGTACTTTTTTGTTTTGTTTTGTTTGTCACTGACTGGAAGTGCAATTATGCAAATATTATTTGTTGATGAACCTGCTGTGCGTGCTTGCGTGGCCTGCAGCACTATACGTACAGACGGTTGGACACTTCTGCTCCCCGTTCCATCGGCGCGTTGCACGGGGAAAGGCGTGGCTAGCGATATAACCGGTGAAGGTCAGAAACCGCCCCCTCCAAACGGACATGAGCAGGCGTGCGTGCGTGCCTCTGAACCCGAGGCGGTCCGGGGGGGTTGAGCCACAGGGGGCGGAGAGGGAGGGAACCTGGGGGGGGGGGGGCAGTGTTTGACAGTAGTTGTCAAGTCGTGCTCATTCCGGTGTGTGCTTATTTACAGAGTCCTGCAGGTTCAGAGGCTCTCTGACCCCCCCGTCCCAGGCAAGGCCCGGCCGTATGACAGATCCTAATTAAGCACGGTCCGGTCCCTCAGTGAAGATGCTGGCAGCGCTGGCCGTTTGTTTTCTTTTGCAGCGTTTTACTACTGAGGTTTATTTGGGTTTAAAGGTTTCTCTTTTAATTTTGGGGGGGGGGGTTTGAGATGTTGGGGTCCACGTCTTTTCCACCTGCCAAAAAGAGAGGCTTTGTGCCTCGGCCCTAATCCTGGGAAGCCACAAGCGGAGGCTCATAATTTGGCGGCGTCCCAGAAGCGCGTCCAAACATCCTTTCACGCTTTTCTGCCCCGCCCTCCCTGCCACCAACTTATTGATTCAGAAAATATTTTGTTTGCCTTTGAGTGCCTGGCAGAGGTCTGTGGGAGGGAGGTGCCAACTAGCACAGGAGTCAGCTGCCGACCACTCGAACCTCCGACCCGTCGACCAAGAACAGCTCTTCGGACCTGGGGCTCAGCCATTACACAAACCCACAAGCCCTTTCAGCCAGAGAGAGAGAGAGAGAGAGAGGGAGAGAGGGAGAGAGCATGTGCAACGGTGGTTCTGCAGCTCAGATACACACACACACTCACAAACAAGAATTTTTAATTTTAAAATAAACTTCACGGAACAACGTTTCCCATCAAAAACAGCATCAAATGAACTATCACAACGGCAACTAGAAAGCCTTGGACCTCGTAACTGAGAGAGCTGTAGTGAGCCTCACAGGGCAGTCATAACTTCCTGTCAGAGGCCTCTCCTTCCTGTCTCTCCCCAGACTCCGCCTCCACCTCCCCCTCCCCCCAGCCACTCTGAGCGGATTGGGGACGTTAGTGTCGGAGACCCGCCCTCCACCAGCCGCTCTGCTTGTCCCCGGGCTGAGCTGAGCCCGGTCTACGCTCTGCGTTTGGGCTCCCGCCTGTATGGGTGTCCTCGGCACTGCCTGACTCAATAATGACAAACATCCCCGGCACGGCGCTCGCGGGGCCAAAGAAGCGGCTTCCTGTTTAACCGCGCGGCTTGAACAGAAACAGCCGCCCCCCCCCTCTGCGCAGCCTCGCACCGCCTCGCCAGCCAAAAACCTGTTTGTTTTTTAGTTTAAAAAAATATTATAATAATGCGATCTTGAAACACACAAACCGTGACCGCTCTGTTTTCCGAACTTCTGCTCCCTGGCCGTGGAACCAGCACGGCTGAGAGGCCAATGTGACATACCTCCTCCCAAAGTTACATTTGGGGACGGGAGAATAGACACCTCTCTACAGCCTGCCCGTGTGTTCACATGAGGGTCTACAGGGTAGTGTAATGGTTAGGGAACTGGGCTTGTGGCGAAGAGGTTGCAGGTTCAATTCCCAGGTGTGGCACTGCTGTTGTACCTTTGAGCTTACTTGGATTTGAACCTGAATTTCTTCAGTAAATATCCAGTAGTATTAGTCAGTGGTAGTTAGGTAATAGGTAGTAGGTAATTAGTGGTTTTCTGTAAACAGATGTAACCTGTGTTAGTCACTCTGGATAAGAATGTCTGCTCAATGTCATGTAAATGTGTTCAGGTCTCACAGGGTTGCCTGTTAGGTGCCATGTTTAGCCGGTTTCCCCCTGTGCGCCGCTGCGTGTGCAGTGAGGACACGGCTCCGGGGGCCCTTGGGGGTAACCTGGGCTGGTCGGGCCGTGGCGGTGTCGTCTGGCGGCCCCCCTACAAGCCGACACACCCGGCAGTACGGCCGCCTGCAGCGCCGAGCGGAGAGGGGATTATCTGTGTTTCTTTTCTTTTCTCCCTCTCTCTCTCTCTCTCTCTCTCTCTCTCTTTCTCTCTTTGCAGGATTAATCAAATCATGAAAGTCTATCTCCACGTATCTCAGAGTTTGGTGTAAACTAATCCCCTGTGCCCTAAAGAAAGTTTATGTAATGTGAAGATACAGTGGCCGCGATGAAGCGTTTCTTGGCAACCGCGCGGGACCTTTTTTTCTTTTCTTCTTTTGGCAAGAAAAACCACAGCCGATTCAGACATGTGCAGAGAATTAAAGTCGTTTTAGACTCTGAAGAGGAGGGAACCGGAGAGAAAGGGAAAGATGGTTATGGAGGAGAAAGCTTTACTCGCTGTCTCTAAGTGTTGTGAAGCTGGAGGGGTGGACTTGGTGAGGCTTGGGTCATTCAAAAAGCTATCATTATTATACCAATACAGGATATGACAATAAGCATATACACTGCAAAGAAACCACATGTGTGCACTTTTTTTCCAAATAAAAATGTACTTTAGGTAACCGCGTTACAAAACTTATTAATGAAATGTCTTCTGCAGTTTCCTGTTATTTTGATGAACCTAAAGTCACATCAGGTGAAAGTACATGTGCATTACTATGCAAATACTACTGCTACTACTACTACTACTACTACTACTTTCCTAAAGAGATTTTCTTACATGATGCTCAAAGCACATTCAAAATAGAGAAAACGAAGTAGATAGATAGATTATACTTTATTAATCCCCGCAGGGAAATTGGTTTGTCAATAGCAGCGTATAGACACTAAAAACACAAATTTACACAAACATATAAAAAACATATAAAACAAGGACAGCATAGAAGGTCAAAGTCCAGACAATTAAAAGTGCAATAAATGTAGTCCGGGAATTATATAAAAAGAAAAAAAAAAGCTAAAAGCACAGGACTATTCTATGATCATGTCCCCTCATCTAGTCTGAGTAAACCAGTATGTGGCTGAAGGCAGAAATGACATTTTAAAGTAAAGATAAGACGGTAAATGGAAAAAAAGAATGATACTAAAAATATATATATAAAAGAATATGACGAGGCAGTTCAAATAAGCAGTTAAAATAGTGCAGGTGGCCAGCCTTATACATATACAGGAAGATAGACGCTGGCTCACTTGGGAAATGTTTTGAAATGTTATGATTACGCAGGGCTGAAAGATAAATGGCTCAACCTCAGGAAAAGTGCATTGAGCTAATGTAAAACACAGTAATGGCAGCCCGTGTGAGGAGGCGTCAGAGTCACTGTCGTGAGGAGCTCTGCTCAGAGCAGGGCAGCTCGAACCCTCACCTCAGGACCCAATAAATACACTACAACACAATACCATTAACACAAGCACCCACAGCAAGGCGTTATATAGTGTCCTTTGTACGTGTGTCTCAAGGTGCTTTTCAATGTAAAAATCTAAAACTGCAACAAAAAAAACAAAAAAACAGACTTGGTTCACGGGAATAGACACAGGAGAGCAGGTCAGTTTTGAGGCCTGCTTTAACAGAAGTAGGTGTAGCTTGGTATTGAATCCCAAGGTAGAAAAGACAAGATGGCAGAACCTGTTTTTTGACAACAAAAAAAGACTAAGAAGACTTCTGCCAAAGCGCTGCCTTGTTTGGTTGACCTTGTAAAACGGTGTGTTGTGCAAAACCACACGTGTAAACACACTGTAGACGATCATTAGGTTTAATGCAGCCTAATTCACAGTAATGTTCCTCGTGCTCAGTTAAACTGAAACAAACTCTGGGGGAGGAAGAGGGCGGGTTCGCGTTCTGTCCTGGCTTCTTCAGCAGACGCCCCCACGGTGATTTATACTGCCCGCTGAACTGAGCGCGCTCGGCCCGAGAGCCCCCATCCCCCAGACACTCTCTCACTCACAGTGCAATCAGAACGAGGGGGCCCCTTCATATCAAAATAATCACACCAGAGTTTTAATATTTCAAGCGATGCCTTTTTGGCAGGCCTCGAGAGGACAAGGGCCAACGCGAGACGATCCCAGGACGGATTCCTTTACCCGAAAAGAAACGGGAGAGGGAGGGAGGGAGTGAAAAAAAAAAAAAGAGAAGGAAAAGTTCTGAAACTCGCTTCTTGTGTGCCGTTCTGGCCGACATGTGATGAGAATGTGAGCTGGAAGGATCTGGAAGCCTATTGTGAGATTCTTTTAATAAAAGAAAAGTTGTTTTTCTTTCTTTTTTTTTAAGGTGGGAGAGAGATAGAGAGAGAGAGAGATCGAGAAAGTAGAGAGAGAGAGAGAGAGAGAGAGGTGGAGGTGGAGGAAGGTAGAGAGAGAGAGAGAGAGGGGGAAGGGGAGGTGGAGAGGGAGGTAGAAAGAGAGAGAGCGCTCATAGCTTCGTATGGCCGTCATGGCATTCCAGGAGTGTGTGACTGCATGGAAAAAATCCCCAGGACAGATATATATAGAGCCGCTGAACCCGGGTTCAGATCAGGACACTGACTGACATGTGCTCCGAAAAACATGGTCCTTCTCATGCGCAACACTCCCCGTTTCTCCATCTTGGATTATGCATAAGCATTTTTCATGCGCTGTGTGTACATTAGGCGCTGTTTGATTCATAGGGCCCTCTGGGCTGTTTGGCCTAGCAGCAGCGTCTCCTGACAGATTGTGTGTTTTTTTCTTTCTTTCAATGATACCGAAACCTGACTTGTTGTAGTTGATTCATTTTCCACTGGCGTAGTGACGACGGAGAGAAAGCAGGCTTCGCTGCGTTGTTTTCGCCGGGCCGCTGAACGGAGAGTCCATTCCGTAGCGGGGAGGACGAGCGCGTGCGTAATCGCCCCCTTCGCTTTCCCGAAACTCTGCCTCTGAGACGGAAAAGCTGCAGCGCTCTCAGAACGCAGCGCCGGGCTGCTTTTAAACTCGGCTCTTTAGGAGCGTCCAGAATTGACCTTATGCCCCGGCTGAGAAGTACAACGCTACCGTTGCAGTAAATGTTTTTAAAGAAACATTGCTCCACTGCCGTAACCCCTGCGCGGTCTTGTTGTTCTTTGCCATTTCTGAAAAGTAGGATACGGAGCTATAAACCATCTGTTCATTCCGTAACGAGCAGAGGGAAAAGTTACGACCCTGCTCTGTTTTGATTGGTGCTCTGTGTAGGCTATGCTATTCTGATTGATCTCCGTCCAAGTCTTTGAAACGTGTGGAAAGACAGTATTCCTCGATTGATTTTCTAACCTACTTGTCTGCTATCTGTCTTCTCTGACGGACGACATTTTAACTCTTTGTACAATCGTTCCGCTTTCAGAAGACGACGCTATCTCCTGGAGGCGTTCAGCGAGGAGGCAGGGGGGCGGGGTCTGTTCGCCGCGGTAACGCTGTGACGGACAGGCCGCGCCTCACTGCAGGATCGATTTTGGGAGTTATTGGCGAGTCCCCTCCGCGAGGTTCTCGCGGGCGAGAGATTTCCGTCGGCGTGCTGAGATGGCTTTTATTGGTACATGTTTTTGAAAGCGGTAGAAAGGCAAATCTGACGCTGCAAATCCTGCCCACGGTGGCCGTTCAGCTGCCCGTTAATTTGTGCTACAGCTGCGTGTGCTTCCCCTTCCCCCACGCGCGCTTTAGGTGTCCCGCGGCCGTGACTGCATGCACACGGTCAAGGCTGTGTTACATTTCGACATGTTGCTTCTTATCTCCAGAGCTTTTGGGGGGAAGGGGGAAGGGTCCTCACCTGCTAGAGGTGTCATCCAGCTTCCCCAAACTCATCGCACACCACTCCTGCCTTGCATCAGGTGACATGGGGAAGTGTGTGTGTGTGTGTGTGTGTGTGTGTGGGTGTGTGTGTGTGTGTGTGGGTTTTTGTGTGTGTGTGTGTTTGTGTTTGTTTGGGGGTTGAGATGTGGCCCGGCTCTAAGAACCTATCACATTCCTCCTGCTATACTCAGAGAGAGGCCTCTGATTGGACAGTCCTTCAAACCCTTTCCCAAGCACCTGGCCTACATGTTATGTGCTAAGCCTTAATGCGCTCCCGTGTTTTTGTTTCCGTTGCAGTGTCGTCTTTTCCTGGCCTTCCTCAGACAGTTTCTCCTCCGTGTGTTTGGCTATTTTGGGCTAATCCTGAGAGGTGCTTCACGTGGCGCCCACCTGTACGCCTGACCTCTGTAATTCTGATAATACATTTTCCCAAAGCCCTTCGATAATAAACAAAACGTGACCTGAAGGTTTTAAAACCTCAAAAATCTCCAGAGTCTTCCTCAAAGAGGATAACAGATCTGTTGTACATTACCGTGCGGTGCTTCCCGCATACAAAACGCTCCTTTCCCTCTCGAGAGAGCCAGTCTGTTTGGCCCAGAAATGGCCCGGGCGCTGTGTGCCGAACCCCAGTATCCGTGTCTCGCTGAAGGCCGGGGGGAAGGGTTTTCAGGGCGCGCATGTGGGGGAACCCTCTTTCTGTCAAAACACAATTCGTCGTTTTATCGCCTCACCTCGTCCTGTATCCACTTCTCCCGAATGTCAAGTCGGTGCAGGCAGGTTCAGCATATTTTCCCGACATTACCTAATAGGCCTTGTGGTTGTGTACACTTTCAGTGATAAAAAAAAAAGTTTCCTCTGAATTAGCTTTAATTCCTGAAATGCTTTAGTGGATTTGTTGTCGTCCAAAATGGTGTCAAATTCACCGTGACAGATGCACTGTCCTTGATGGATGGGGTACAAATTGCTCTTTGCCACACATTGTTGTTGGCTGAGATGGGATTCGTTTCTTAAACGGCAGTAAAAACGGGACTTGCCGCCGAACAATAAAACGCGGTAAAAGCAGCAAGCGGCGACTTTGAAGCTCTCGTGCTGCCGCACATCCAACGAAACACAGTTCCTGCTCTGGAATGACTGTCACCACCTGCCAATCTGCATAATTCATCATTCATGTTTCAGTGAGAGGGTCTAGAGATGGTGGATTGTCAGACTGATTATAAACATCATGGCACTTTAGATTGATCAGGAAGCCATGTTTCAAAACCATGGTTACAACCTGATTGTATTCAATTTATCTCTTTTTAACGTAAGACATATTAAGCCACACTGATGAATGTGGCATGTTTAAGTTTTGCATGTCAAGTCGATAGGATCCTTGAAAGACATTTCTTAAAAAAAAAAAACAGACTAACACAAACAAGCATAACTCAATTAAAAAATGTAAAAACCAAAATGCGGGAGACGTGG
>JAINUG010000095.1:2867500-2875000 GCA_029706075.1 Aldrovandia affinis
TACTGCCTATCTTTCCAGGGGGAGAATCTGGTGGGGCTTGTTATGGAAATGAGGTCAGTCCCTCCCGGCCCTGTTCCTGGGAAAGCCCCCACCCCCACCCCTCTTCTTTTTCTAAAAGTTTTTTTTCGTTCTTCTCCGCAGCAAGTAAGGACCATATGACTGAACAGGACAGGGGACTTGTGTGTGTCTGTTTGTTTGTTTGTTTTTGTGTGTGTGTGTGTGTGTGTGTGTGTGTGTGTGTGTGTGTGTGTGTGTGTGTGTGTGTGTGTGTGTGTGTGTGTGAGAGTGTGTGAGAGTGTGAGAGAGTGTGAGAGAGTGTGTGTGTGTGTGTGTGTGTGTGTATGTGTGTATGTGTATGCGCTCCCTCCTGTTACCTGTCCCGGGCCCTGTGTAATTCACAGCCAGCGGTGTGTGTGTGGGTCCTCGCCGTAGCCCGTTGGAGAAAATCCGCCCAGCCCAATGCATGGGGCGCCCCAGGGGGAGGGTGTGATGGATGGAGTCTAAATCTAAAGCTCCTGTCCTCTCATGCCTGTTAAGGCAGAGGTTCAGAATGCGAGGGTACTCCGTGAAGTTCTAATTGGGACGGTTGGAGAGGCAGACGTCTCAGATTAGTGGGTGTTTGGGATGTTTTGGCGGATTAGATGTATCGGTCTCCGACCGGGACACCTGGCTGTTTGATTAACCTCCCTCCGTGTGCAGCAGGTGAAGGGAGAACAGCCCTGGTTCAGGTGGGTTGTTACAGTACGGGTGTGCGTGATTGACAGTCGTTAAGTGCATGACTTACACACTTAACAGGCAGTTGTATCCAGAGGGACAAACACAGCCTTTTTTATGGGTGGGGGTTCTGAGGCCATTCGGGTTAAGCCTTGCTCGAGTACCACTGCAGTTCCCTTCCTGGGATTTGAACCTGCAACCGCCGAGTTATAAACCCAGTTCCTTAACCAAATGTTTGTTTTTCTCTCCCCCCTTCTGAAAAATCTCCACTGTGAAGCGCTGTGTGACAACCTGGCAACCAATTGACTGATTAATCAAGGACCTTGTGTTGTTGGTGCATGAGATGAGCTTAGAAAAGCCTTCCTTTAGGATATAGTGTTGGGTGACTGTGAAGTACACTACATTATATTTACATTACAGGCACTTATCCAGAGCGACTTACACACTTGACATTTCTTTACATACAATCCGTTTATACAGCTGGATATTTTACTGAAGCAATTCAGGTTAAGTACCTTGCTCAAGGGTACAATGGCCTGGTAGGTTGTAGGTCCGACCTTAGAATTGAACCTACAACCTTTCGATTACAAGCCCAGTTCCCTAACCCTTATGCTACACTGCCACCCCTACGGTGCAGTAAAGTAAAGAGTAGGGTTGCAAACCAGAGTTTCATGATTCCCTGATATGGCTCTGCCATCATACTTTATCCTTCAGCGAGGCACTTACCCTGCCTCACTGCAGTAGATAACATCCAGCCGGGTATGTCACATGGATAATATCTATGTAAGCTATGCCATATGATTACATCTTAGTATCATTAAAAAAAACAAATAATGAGACAATGCATTTAATTTATTGAGAGGGGCCATCCGTTTTCAGTCACACACAGGCCAGTCGAAGCTCGAAAGTCTGTGCGGTTGTCGACGTCGAGTTCGGTTAATATTTTCGATCTTTGGATGTATTTATGCCCGTGACGTTCCACGATCGTGTGGGCACCCCGCCCGAGGTGAGGTAGTGTTCGCGTATGCCTTGTCGCGGGCCAAACTTTGAGGAGGCCGATAGTTGCCCTGCGCTCTGGGGTTCCTGAGCGCTGTCCGTGGAGCGTCCCGTCCCGTCTGTGAATCTGGAACAGCGTCTCCACAGAGGCCCGTCAGAGTGTGAGCATTGTGTCCCTGGATCGATCCCGCCAAAACCCTGATCAGAAAACCAAACAAGAGACGAAACTTTAAGTTAGCGCTCCACTGTGCCACCCCCAAGCTTAGGGGGTGGGGCCACACAAGCATCGGGGACTGGAGGATGGTGCTGAATTACGTACCCCTAATTCTGGGGCGAGGTGTGCTGTGAGCACGCGGGTCGCTGAGAAGCCAGAACTGCTCGGGCCTACATGAGTCACACACTCACAGGAGAGCTTAGCCCTCTGGAGGGAGAAGGGGGGTAAGGGGGGGGGGGGGCTGTGTGCGGGGGTGCTGGCTGGGTTTGGGGGAGGTGGGTGGGTGGGGAGCGGTGTTTGGGGTTGGTTGGCCTTGGTGTTCCGCTAAAATTAAAAACACATCCTTGTTTATATCTGTCATCGCAGCGGTGTCATCAGAAACCCTTTCCTCTCGCAAGAACACGAAACCCCAGCGCTCCACGCACCATGTGCACCCGGTCACCGCAAATTGTCAAAAGCCGCTGTTTGGCTACGGGGGTGTGGGGGTGTGGGTGTGGGGGTCGGCGGCGGGGGGGGGGGGGACGAAATTGGAACCAGTCACCGGTTACTGCCCCCCTTAGAGGGTTAGCTGTGGATCTGAGTGGATTGGTGACTGAAGTGTGGGGGTGGGGGGGGGGTGGGGGTGGGGGTGGGGGGCGAGTTCTCCGCTGTCACGTCCGTCAGTCAGCGGCGCTGTGGGGCGTCGGAGGGCGTGTGAGCGCTTGCATGCGGGCGTTACGGGGGCTGGCCTGTCTCAGCCCCACTGCTCTTTTGTCTTTGACAGCAGTTTCTCACTCCCTCCCTCCCTCCCTCCCTCCCTCCCTCCTCCCCTTTTCTGCCTGTGTTCAGACAAGTTGAGAGGAGACTGACACACACAAATATCCGTCCAGCTCAGGAGAACAGGACACCCCCCCTCAACCCCCTCTCTTCCATGAGGCCGCTGTGTCTGGGTCTTGCCTGCGTGTGATTGGCTGAAAAGCTCTCTTCTGGACAGTAGGGTGGGGGGAGAGGGGGTGCAGGGGAAGTGTGGAGGGGAAGGGAGGGGGGGGGGGGCTCCCCCAACCCACTTCAGCCACACCAGCAGTCTGTACACCACTAAACCACCGGCCTAGCTTTTCTGTCAGGAGATGCCTTAGAGAATGTTAGACAGCACAACACTGCCCCCATTTAACTCTCACACCCCCCGGAGTTCCCACGATCATGGAATTTCGGGGGAACATCAGGGAATTTAAAATCGTGAATTCCAGTCAGTTGGGTGGCCAGGGGGAATTTTTTTAAAATTCAATTGCCGATGTGGAAATATCGTTTTCTTGGAATATTTGAATCCATTCGTTTCATCGTGTCTGAAACCGTGCCTGCGCTCCGGAACCGTCCCGGGAAAGCTGGCACGGCCACGGCGTTGGGGCGGGAGAGGGGAGCGAAGCCGAACAGCGCGCTCTCCAGTAACTGTGGGGTTTGGAAGGAGCCCAGGGAACAGGGGGGGGGGGGGGTTGAGGTAGCTGGATTTGTGGATTTGGCGGCGTGCGCTCTGGGGAGCGGGCCGGGTGGACGGTTCTCGCGTCGGTCATCACCGCGCGGGTTGAAGCCCCGCCCCCTGCCCGCGGATCACGTGACGGGCTCGTGTTGGGCGCCGGTGTCGTGTAAGGGCCAGGGGGATCCGGGCCTTGTAACTCAAGAGGTTGCGGGTTCGATTCCCCAGGCGGGACACTGCAGCTGGAAGCCTTGAACGCGGCACTTAGGCTGAATGGCTCCGATGAATATTGCATGTGAAGAAAGGTGAACTGCGGGTCGCTCGGGATAAGAGCGTCCGCTCTTAAATGCAAATGTGTTTCTCGGCGTCACTGGATTGCTCAAGATTACAAAAATGTTTTCTCAGAAGTAGGAAGTAATGTGCAATGAATGAAACGGTGAGTTCGTTTTTTTTAAACATTTTTAAACCGGTTTACTGGCAGGCACTCGTAACCAGGAAGTGATCGTGCAAACCGGGAATTCCAGTGCAAATGAGGTGCGGAGTGAGTTGCTGGAGGGGGCGAGGGGGTGCACGTACACACGCCACTGGAGCTTCCCAGGGCTCAGGGACTCAATCCCTCCAGCCCCAGAAGCTCAGGTGGCTCTTTGTACCGATTAGTCTCTTAAGTGTCTCACGTCATGCCTGACAGAGAGACCGTAGCGTCTCTGTCCCTGCTCTGCGCATACATACATACATACGCCATTTAGCAGACCCTTTTATTCAAAGCGACTTACAGCAGTGAGTACATACAGTTTTCAGTACATGTGGTCCCGATGGGAATCGAACCCACAACCTAAGCGGTGTCAGCGCCATGCTCTCCCTACTGAGCCACAGAGAACCACGTGCCACCATGTTACGTGCTCTGACACCATGTTTGGAAATCTCTAAAAAATCTCTTAAACTCTGGTGTAGATGGATTCCTCTGTTTGTTTGAGCGGTGAAACGGTGCTGTAAAGCCTCTCTTTGATTGGTGGAGCTGTAGTTAGGGCCTGCCGTGGAGATGCGTAAACAGAGGCGTGAAACATCTTTACGGTTCCTTTAAGGTTCCTTTAAGCTGTATTTAGGGGGGTTTATACCTCATTCAATTTGACGTTTTCTCTCAGGGTCATCGAGGCCCGAGTCTTCAACCAGGATCTGACGCCTGACGGATTGTGCTGTTTTTACTTTGCTTATGAAAACGGTTCACGATGAAGCATCGTAAAATTACCAGCGTAGTGGTGCCTTTTATTTATTTATTTTTGACATTTTGTTTCAGATTTTTCCCGTTTTTTTTTTTTTCCTTCCCAATTCGGTAGTCAATTATACCGTCTATTTCTTTCGATTCGCCCTCCCCCATGAGCCTGTCGCCCATCACTACGGTGCAAGCTAATTGCCCGAGACAGGCGATGATCCGCCTCCTCTGAGACGGAACTCGTCCACCTACTTTCTAGAGACACCCTTCTAGAGACTCTCTTCGAGCGAGTGCCGGCTCACCCTCCCCCCTCCCCCTGGGGCGGACAGCCAATCGCCGCCCCCGATCGGGGCTCTCGGCCAGGGCTGGCGCAGTTGAGTTTTGAACCACGGCTACAGTAGGCAACCTCGCGTTACGGGCGAATGCTTTGACTGCTACACTACCTGAGACCCCGTGCTGGACTTCCTCTCTCAGAACATGCACAGCGAGGACTCAGACTCAGAGAATCTCCTGTTGCATGTAATTGTTCAGGTTATTGCGTTACATGAGCCATAAAGCATGTATTGTGATTGCAGCCTGTTTCTGAGCAATTTCAGTGACTTCAACGAGCATTACCCTATTCAAGTGTGTAACCTTGTCCTTGACATCACGCAGAGGCATTTGCAGAAACGGGTGACAGACAGTGAAAAAAAATGTGTGTGTGTAAGGGAATGTGTGTGTGTGGGTATGCGTGTATGTGTGTGAGTGTGTGGGTATGTGCGTGAGTGTGTGTGTATGTGTGGTGTGAGAGAATGAGGGGTGGCAGATTGACTCAGAGTGTAGAATGTAGAGTGTGGTGTGAGGTCTATTTTACAGGGCAGTAACTCAAGCATTGGGGTTTTGGGTGACTGGGTGTCAGGCTATGACATCAGCCATCTCCCCTGCAGGGATTAGGGAAATGCAAGCTGGAGCCTGTATTTAAGGGAACCTGTATGTGTGTGTGTGTGTGTATGTATATATGCGTGCGTGCGTGTGTGTGTGCGCGCGCGCGCGTGTGTTTGTTTGACTGTTTGCCTGTGTGTGTGTGTGTGTGTGTGTGTGTGTGTGTGTGTGTGTGTGTGTGTGTGTGTGTGTGTGTGTGTGAGAGAGTACTTTCTTGTAGTGAGAAACGCTTACATTTGTGCATGTACATTATGTGTGGTCTGGCCCCTGTTGACTGTACTTCAGTGGGAGCGGTGTGTGTGTAGTGTAGTGTAGTGTAGTGTAGTGGTTGGGGGAGCTGGGCTCATAACACAGGTTAGGTCACAGGTTCCATTCCCAGGCGGGGCGCTGCCGTTGTACCCCGGAGCGTGGAGCTTCACCTGAAGTGCTCCAGTAAATCTCCTGCTGGGTAAATGGGATCCACGTCGTGTGTGAAGAGCTCGGGATAAGAGCGTCTGCTAAATGGCTGCATTGTAGTGAGAGGATCCCGCCTTCTCCTGGATACTTATTTGATACCTCGTCAGTTTCTAGATCATTTACATTTTTACATTTTAGGCATTTAGCAGACGCTCTTATCCAGAGCGACTTACACAGTTTACATTTCTTTACATACAATCCATTTATACAGCTGGATATTTCTTCCTGAAGCAATTCAGGTTAAGTACCTTGCTCAAGGGCACAACGGCAGTGCCCCACCTGGGAATTGAACCAGCACCTCTGAGTTACAAGCCCAGTTCCTTAACCATTACACTACACTGCCGCTACACCACTAGATAAAATAACAAGCGCACAGTTTAGTCTGTGACTACTATCGCCTCAGACAGCCGCATTTTAACGGAGCTAGGAACTGATACGTAGATCGCTAGTCAGCTAGCCAGCTGCCTAGTTTGCAAACCGTGGAAATTCACACTTTGCAATTAATGATTTCAGCAATGGTTAAAAAAACTAACAAAAAAACCCACTGACAGCTAAAACAACAACAACAAATAAACATTTATTTCAATCCCTAGTACCAGTGGTAAACTCAGAAGATTAAGACCTTTATTGGAGATTTGCGGTCTTTCGGTCGCTGAGCTAAACAGATGTACTGCAGCACTGTGTTTGCTCATCACCACCTAGAGCAGGGGTGGGCAGTCTTACCCTGTGTGGGCCGGTGTGGGTGCAGGCTTTTGTTCCAGCCGAGCAGTAGCTCACCTAATAAAGCTAATCAAAGTCTTCAATCAGGGCTTTGATTAGTGGAATCAGGTGTGTCACTGTTCAGTTGGAACAAAAGCCTGCACCCACACCGGCCCACACAGGGTAAGATTGCCCACCCCTGCTCTAGAGCCATAATAATGGGCTGGACAAATAAAAGATACACTTGTTTTCCAACGGAGAGCGAGACCGTTGAGGTTTGGGTCCGTTTGCTGCCACTGTTTAACACCAGGCCCGGGCCTGGCTGGTGTTCTTGCGGATTGGCACTCCTCAAAACGAGAGGACGGGCTGGGGCAGGGAGGCCTTATGCCCAAACGCCTCCCGGGACGTGGGCATAGCGGGGTCCCACCGTGGGATGAAGGGGATGTCCTGCTGGCTGTACTGCCACGCGCCCTCTGAAAAAATGTCCCACTAACAACCCCCCCCTTTAGGGGCCTCCCACTGAAACACGCCTCCCACTGAAACACTCTCCCTCTCCTCTCCGCGTCCCGTAGGTTTGTGGGACGCCCTGCGTCGGTCACGCGCCCGCAGTGTGCCGAGGAGTGGGCGGGAGAGCGTCTGAGGACGGGACGGGAATGTAAAATCTAAAACGAAACGGGGGTAAAAGAGCACAAACAGTAAATAACGCTGCTGGTGAATCGGATGTGTGTCCTCCACAGCGGAGGGACAGAGCCCCATTCATCCCCGACGCCGCGGGGGGGAGCGCACATTCCGCCCGGCATCATTGTTTGTGCTCTGTGGTGCTTCATCAATTTTGATTAG
>JAINUG010000095.1:2880000-2892500 GCA_029706075.1 Aldrovandia affinis
TCTCTCTCTCTCTCTCTCTCCGACGGGCTCGGTCGCGTCTCGGGGGCCGCCTGGTCGTCCCCGGAGACGGCCGTTTACGAGGCGGGTTGTTATGTTTTGTGACTTCCTCCGCCCGAAAAGCCCCGCTCTGAGAGGGAGAGCCGGGGGGGGGAGGGGGGGATGAAAGCGGTGGCGGTGATTTACGGGGGACATCCCCCCCCGGCAGCGGGCCCGGCGGGACCCAGCCGCTTCCTACCTTTGTGTGGGGCTGAGGGCCCGGGGCGTGGCGCCGGATGCAGCTCTGTGGCCCCTGACTGGCCCCCTGCTCCCCCAGACCCCTGCCCCCAGGGCCATGGGGAGGGAAGGAAGCGACGTGTCACAGGGCAGCCCCCGTTATCTTGACGAGAAGCATTCACTGCACCAGGGGAGGTGGGGGGCGTCACGCTAGGGGCCCCGCCCCCTCTCTGGAACACTCGGGGGGGCAGTGGGAGGGGCTACAGGGCACCCAGTCCTCCAATGCCGGAAAGATGTGACTCAGTGAAAAGTATTTTTAAAACGAGCTCCATTACGATGGCAGAATAAACAGCTGCTCTGTGCTGCTGAGGTTGTTGCCCTCACGACCAGACATTATTTTATTTTCTACATCAGGAAGTCTTTTAAAAACATAGATGCTGCAACAGCGCTGTTTTATTTGCACTCCTTCTGCTAAACTATTATTGCCCCCTTTGTCTTTACTGCTGTGCCCCACAAACCCCACAAACCCACAGCGCAGAAGCTGAAGGACACGCACGCATTCCAGGCCAAGCCAATCATGTCGCACCGCTCCAGACTCCCGCCCAGAGCCAGCCAATGGCAGAGCCAGGCAATGGCAGAGCCAGCCAATGACATGTCTGCTGCCATCCTCTTATCCTCTTCTCTGTGCGGTAAATAACATATGTCATTTAGAAGACACTTTTATCCAAAGTGACTTACAGTGGTGAATGCATACATTTTTCAGTGTATGTGGCCCCAATGGGAATTGAACCCATAACCTAAGCGTTGTCAGTGCCATGCTCTCCCTGCTGAGCCACACAGAAGCGCGTAAAGAGAAATGGAGCCCGTTCCCCAGTCTCCGATCACCCCAGAGATGATCCTGGGGATGGCACTCAGACGTCAGCTCCCCCAGAGTTCCCGCCCAGCCGGCTGCGTCTCCTCTGAGCCCCCCCAGATCGCTTTTCCCCTGTCCCACAGAATACCCTCTCTGCAGACACGCTGGCTGGGCCCTGTGCAGACAGTCTCCACACAGGAAACGCATTACGTGTAAAGCAACTCCATGTGGTGACACCTGATCTGTGTAATCCCTCTCTCGTTGATAAAAAATACTACCTTGCGTGCACCGCTCTGCTTTCTCAAAAGCTCAACAAACAAAGTTTTTTTTTTTTTTTCTCTCTCTTCATCTTTCCCTCTCTCTATCTTTGGTTTTGTATTGGCTTGTACCTGTATGTGTGTGTGTGTGTGTGTGTGTGCGTTTGTGTGTGTGTACAGTATGTATGCATATCCATGTTTGTGTGTGTGTGGGTGTGCGCGTGCGTACATGTGTGCTGTGTACACGTACTGTGTGCGTGTGTGTACTGCGTGTACTGTGTGTATGCATGTGCGTGTGTGTGTGTGTGTGTGTACTGTGCGTATGCGTGTGTTTGTGTGTACGTGTGTGTGCGTGTGTGCATGTGTACTGTGCGTATGCATGTGTTTGTGTGTGTGTGTACTGTGCGTATGCATGTGTTTGTGTGTGTGTGTACTGTGCGTATGCGTGTGTTTGTGTGTGTGTGTACTGTGCGTGTGCGTGTGTGGGCGTGTGTACTATGCGTATGCGTGTGTGTGTGTGTGTGTGTGTGTGTGTGTGTGTGTGTGTGTGCGTGTGCGTGTGTGTGTTGGCCTCGGGGATTGGCCACAGCGCATGTTTACAGAGGGAGTTGTGGGGTGTTCCAGGTGAGCCGTGCCAAGCGTGCGTGGTTTGGACCGCGCCCCGCTGGGGCGAAGAGGGAAGTGCAGTGACAGCGCTGCCAGACGGGCCACCGTCAGGTGTGTGAGGGCACGACCGCAGTCCCAGGCCTCACCCAAGAGCCTCCTCCCATCTCTGCTCCACGGGGGGGGGGGGGGGCGATGTTTAAACTATTGCCAAGAGCGCGGGAGCGCGGTATTTGATCCTGGCGACATTTCTTTGATATTCCCTCCAGTTCTCGGGGACGGGAAAGATCGGCGTTTCAAAGAGGAGCCCCGTCGCTGCTGGGGGGGTATCGCGTTAGAGAGGGGGGGCGGGGGCATTCCTCTGGCATTGACTCTGGCGTGGGTTGTGTGGTTGTAGGATTGTTAATTTGTGGAAGTTGCGTGTGATTGGACGGCGGCGGCGGCGGCTGTAAGCTCGTGCGTGACGAGGAGAGCGAGCGTGGCCCACCGCCGGGCCGCTCCGTTTGGCGGGACCTGACAGCGAGAGCCACGGACTGTTCCGGGCCCTGTCACACGTACTGGAAATGTGCCATCGCTGTTCTGCAACCCTCCCCCCCCTCCCTTTCCGTCCGTCTGTCCTGCTGAATCCCTCAACGGTTGCTGTGTCCCTGCCCTTTCTGTGAGCGTCTGTGTCTCGTCGTGTCTGTACTCGCACGCTGTGTCTTAAGACCCGTGAAGCACTCTTGTTTCCCTGTGAGAGCGGCCGTGCAAGGTGTGTCATTTCTTTAGTTCTGTTAGGGACAGTGCTAACTCTACGCTCTGCTGTTTGAGCTGACGCACTGCTGTTTGAGCTGTACGCACTGCTGTTTGAGCTCTACGCTCTGCTGTTTGAGCTGTACGCTCTGCTGTTTGAGCTGTACGCACTGCTGTTTGAGCTGTACGCACTGCTGTTTGAGCTGTACGCACTGCTGTTTGAGCTGTACGCACTGCTGTTTCAGCTGTACGCACTGCTGTTTGAGCTCTACGCTCTGCTGTTTGAGCTGTACGCTCTGCTGTTTGAGCTCTACGCACTGCTGTCCAGTGTGTGCTGTTTGTTTCAGTCACTGCTGTCCAGTGTGTGCTGTTTGAGTCACAGTGGGACTGGATCTCAGCTGGGACACGTGCTGAAATTACTCACACCAGCAACACTATATTACACGTATTATTTTGTGCTTTCTTTAAAAAACACAAATGCAACATATTGGCTTGTGCATACTTGTGAAATGCATTACGAGCGGCTCAATGCAGAGGGTGCACAAAAAGCTTGTAAAATGTAGTGTGCTGTCAGCTGTGGAAAATGGCCGCAGGCGATCGCAACGAACGCATCGGAAGGTGACGTACCTGGGCAGTAAAAGGGGAGATGAAAGAGGCGATGGCTTCTGCGTTCTGCACCAGGAGGAGGAGGAGTGGCGGCGCGGGGCCAAAGGGCTCCTAAAACGTGGACGGAAAGCTAGAGCTGTCCTGGTGCGCTTCACAGAGGGAGGAGGGTGCTGAAAGAGTACTTCAAATCACCCCACCCCCACCCCACCCCCACCCGAGGTCTGTCTGGGAATTGATGTGTGAGAAGAAGAAGAAGAAGAAGAAGAAGAAGAACAGGAGGAGGGGAAAAAAACTGCAATGAAAAATAAAGAAGAAGCCCTGAGTTGCCCTGCGGTGTTTACTTTCCCGAGCGGGGGCTGGAGGATTGTTCACGCCGCTCCCCCAGCCTCCTCCTCCTCTCCTCCCCTCCTCCCCTCCTCCTCCCCCCCTCCCCTCCTCCTCCCCTTCCCTCCTCCTCCCCTCCTCCTCCCCCTCTCCTGTCTTTCAGCATTGCTGATAAAGTGAAGAAGACATGCTTGGGTGACTGAAGGAATGAGAGGCTGTGAGCTGGCCGTGAGCGTGGCGTGACGGCTGCCTGTGTGCAGGGTCTCAGGAGTGCGTCAGGAGCGCCCCGGGAAACAGGAAGTGGGGGAAATGAAGGGGGGGGGGGGGACTGGGGGCAGGCGTTGGGGCAGTGGGGGGGGTGGGGGTGGGGTTGGGTAGAGGGACAGGGATTACCAAACGCAGCTGAAGGGAAGCTCGATTGTGACTGAGGAGGTTCACACAGGAGCACGGAGGAGGAGCCGCAGAGCTAACGGGCCAAAGTGCCGAGCCAGACTTCGCCCGTGTGACAGGCCGTCATGTTCTCATACCGTTATGTTTTGGCAGCGTACCTGTGTGTGCCGTTTTGGCAGCGTACCTGTGTGTGCCGTTTTGGCAGCGTACTTGTGTGTGCTGTTTTGGCAGCGTACCTGTGTGTGCTTTTGGCAGGAGACCAGACCAGCGTCTGGCGTTGGGAGACGCTGGTTATGTAGGCATAGGAGGCATTTTAACTCCCGACTCACTTCCTGTCTCAAAGCACAGCAGGATCGGCGGGCTTCAGTCCATTTCAACTGAGAAATCAATCGAAATCCCAATTCATGAATTATAAAAAAATGCCCCATGATGTTCTATGATGATTTTTCAGTGAGTGAATAGAATTTCCCGAGTTGACTGAAGTGAAATGCAGTCGACCCCAGAACCTGATGAAGGGCATTCCTGCTCTTCTCTCTGCTTCTTCACAAGGTCTTCCTCCCTTTCCGGAACCCTCTTTATCAGGCACAGAGAGCTGGGGACTCATTTCCTGCGGACGTACACCCCCCGCCCCCTCCGTATCAGCCCACCTTCCTCTTTAAAACTTAACCCCGCCTGAACGAAGACGACATGACATCACAGGCGTTTAGCAGACGCTCTTATCCAGAGCAACTTACACAATTCGCATTCCTTTACATACAATCCATTCATACAGCTGCATATTTACAGAGGCACTTCAGGTTGAGGACTTTGCTCAAGGGTACAACGGCAGTGGCCCCCACCCGGGAATCAAACCTGCAAGGAAGCGCGCGCGCGCATGCGTGCGGGACAGTGAGAGAGCCAGAGAAGGAAAGAGCAGCAGAGTGGTTTCGGATGTCACCGAGATTCGCTTTAATTGGGCGGTTTTCTAATCTTTCCGATGGGACCGAGGTGAGGCCTGATTTATGAGATGTCTCTCCCCACGTCGTTTGTATCAACGCCACCCCCTCCCCCTCCCCGCCAACACCCCCAACACCCTCCCCACCGCCCCCAGCTGCTAATGCCAGGCTTTGTGTAAACATTGTTTATGGCTTTCAAAGAGACAATCTGAAATGTAGTGGTTCCAGTCCTCCTCGACAGTTGCCCACATAAACAGAGCGCCGTGGCCAAACCACAAGTCATTACAGCAGCAGCAGCAGCAGCAGGCCTGTCTGCGTGAGGAGAGTCCACACCCCCCCTGAGCCCCGAGCCAGCGCAGAGCCTGGAGACGTTCCCTCAAAGCGTCCCTCAGATCAGGGGGGGGGGGCCCCCAAACTGGGGCTCCTCGGCCAAATAGCGGGGGAAAAAATACATATTTTCTCTTTCCAGGAATCATTTCGTTTACGTTTCCACGTATTTAGTAAATGACACATTTTTAAGACTTTCATATAAAATAAATAAACCTTGTCTGGTCTGCACATCCTCGGTATATATTAGGTCATTGTAGGCATTAAATATTTATGTTGCAATAAATAGCTACATGTCTTATATAGATTTGCGGTACAATGACATCATGGCTTAGACATGCACTGGTGTGCTAAATAGCCACTGCACTGCAGGCTGTCATGGCTGTTGTTGAAGGTGTCTGTTGTTAATACGCTAATAATAATGTTAATATTTCTATTGAGGTGGGCGTCCTGAGCCAGAGGATACTTATTTTAGGGGTCCTTAAGATGTGAGAGTTTGGCGGACCCCTGACTTTGGGAAAGCCAGCCTTCCGCGTCGTCCGTCCAATCGAGTGAGTCCTACGAGGGCTTGGGTAGGAGAGGGTGTGGTTTATACGCTGGGGCGCGGGTCACACAGAGGCGTGGGGGAATGAGACGCACACACACACACGCGCGCTGTGAGGAGCAGGCCCGCCGATTTACGTCAGAGAGGAGCAGAGAGCTGAAGTGGAGAGGCTAAACGGGGAGCCTTATGGAGAAAGCGCTTTAACGGGGTGGGGGAGGCGGGGGTAATGAAGGATCCGCTCAAACGCGCCGTCAGGAACCCGCAGAGGAGCGGCGGCGGCGGCGAACAGAACCAGACGCCGCAGATTAAATGTCACTCGGGGTTGTTGACTCTGAAGCTTAGACGTCACTTGAGAATCTCCACACTGGAGAAGCGGAGGGAAAAGACGAACTGCGTGAGATGAGCACCAGCTCGCCGGATTAATTTATGTCTCCTCGGTGTCGGCCGCGGGCTGTTCGGTGACTGCGCCGGGGGATGGAGGAGAGTTCAGCTCAACAGTCAAATTAAAATCGGAATTTTGGAACCCACTCCCCATTGCCTCAGATCTCTTATCGCTGATCTGCGGGTGGCGGGGAGAGTGCCGTGCTCTGACTGTGACGACGGTGCGACCTTGCCGTGACCTTGCGGCAGACGCGGCCGCCTCTGCCAATCCGGGGCGAGCTGCCGCCACCGCCGACTTCATTCTTCTCTTATTAATCGCCGTGGAAACGGCGGAGAAGGGTTTGAAGGGCCTTGTTCGTGGCTGTCCTCTGGAGGCATCGTGACATTTACATTTGCGCTCGTCTCTGTGGGACAGGCGACGTAGGGTCACACGACACGGCGGCTAATGCGGAGAGGCTCACTCGTAAGATCGGCGTACGCGCTCCAGTTTAGGGCCTGGTCAAACTTCTGCTCAAAGTAATACTCAAATCTGAACCAAGGGTAGGTTTGGTGACATGGTGTGGATCGATGGCTTTTTGGCTGGTGGAGAGTGTGTCCGATGTGCTTGGCCGCAGTATGTCAGCCTGTCCTATCACAGCAACGTCCTCTAGCAGTGTCAGGTCACCCAGACAAGTTCCCCCAGCTGAGCTGTACAGTCATTTTTACATGTACATTTTAGGCATTTAGCAGACGCTCTTATCCAGAGCGACTTACACAGTTTACATTTCTTTACATACACTCCATTTATACAGCTGGATATTTTACTGAAGCAATTCAGGTTAAGTACCTTGCTCAAGGGTACAACGGCAGTGCCCCCACCTGGGAATTGAACCTGCAACCTCTGAGTTACAAGCCCAGCTCCCTAACCACTACGCTACACTGCCAGCCTCGTTCTTCAGGAGGAGTACAGTTCATGCGCAGCCGACGCAGGCAGACTGCAGGTGCCCGATGGAACAGAGGACAGCAGGCCACAGCGGTTCAGTCCACTTAAAATCAGCACTTTAGCAGGATGAGCCACCCCACAGCATCCCCCCACCATGTGTCTATGGCGGAGGAATGAGACAGATTGGGAGGTGGAGGGGGATGGTGGTTCTGGCTGAGGTCGTAGTGGATGAGGAAGGAAACTGTATTGGATGACAGTGCATGAAATTATGCCTTTTTCCTTTTAAGATTTGAAGATTTATTTTTTCATTATCTTTGACAGTGTCCTCAAATTGAAATGGTATGGGGCCTCTTGGATTTCTGGGTCTGCGCTCAAAGCATCGGCGCCCGTGGAAGTTTATTCTCCCTCCTCAAAAAATAATTGTGATGTGTATTACCCATAATGCACTCATCAGCAGGAGAGCGAATGTAGCAAAGTCAGCATGAAAATCTTCAATTGCTCTTTAAGTCTCTATTTCAGCCTTGAGCTCTGACCTCCCCCCCCCCACACACACACACACACACACACACACACACACGTACAGTATCAGGACTCAAAGCTCTCAGGGCTCCATCTTGGCTCCATTATGTAAAAATTGCACAGAGCACTTTTGACCCTTCATTCTCACTGAGTTTCCATGACGCCCTGCAGGCAGTAGGGCTGGTGAAACCTGGTTCCTGTCCAACACCACCCAGATCCCAGGCAAGGAGCCCCCACTCAGACCCCCCGTCTGCTTCAACTTACCACAGTCCTGGTGCCCAGCTCAAAGGGACGTGCTCGTTAGAAGGAGAAGTGGGGTTTTCCTGATCGTACTGGTCCTGATTCACCATTGGTCCACTGTTTCCCTCATATAACTGGGAGACATTTACATTACATTTAAAAAATGTGTTTCGTTGAAGAGATGTTAAGACTGGAAAAGGGATATAAAAGGGGTTTGCACATTGGCGTTTGGTCTTGAGCACGTGTGTGTGTGTGTGTGTGTGTGTTTGTTTGTTTTTGGCCAATGTTGGTTACTCAAAGCGCCCACCGTGTGTTTTTGTGTTTCAGGCCCCTGGTTGGCTGACTGAATCGTGTTGTGCTTTCTCGAGGTTAAATATATATATAATAAATGCCATTTAGCAGACACTTTTATCCAAAGCAACTTACAGTAGTGAATGCCTACATTTTTCAGTATATGTGGTCCCAGTGGGGATTGAACCCACAACCTAAGCGTTGCCAACGCCGTGCTCTACCAACTGAGCCACACAGAACCATAAGATAGTGAAAGATAGAGAGTGGGAGATCTGTAGAGTTGGAGGAGGAGGGGGGGGGAGAGGGAGAGGTATACCAGCAAGGGTGTCAAGTGAGGACACTCGTATATATCACCCTGCACGCTTCAGTATGGCCCGTGCTTCCTAAAAAAAAACGATTGCGCAAACCACTGTTTTATTGCACGTGTATGTTTATTATTAATGTTTTTTGAGGGGGTCGTAGAATTGCACGTTGCGGTGAAATAAAATTTTGACTCACGTCGTCGTAAATTTCTCCGGTGGATTACCGGTTTCCAGCGTTGGGACAGGTCAATTTCCTGCAGGTCTTCCAAATCTGGCGGAGAGCTGGCTCTGGTCCCGTCAGCTGGCCTCTGAACAGGCGCGCTGTAAAGTAAAGACACACCCGCGCGAAAACCGCGTCGCAAAACGCTCGCACGACCCTGGATGATTTGGACGTTGTACGCACTTGTCCGGGGGAAACTGACTCAGAAATACACGACGACGGCTTAGTGGGTTTTTTTTTATGAATGAAAGATTTGAGCCAGAACGAGTGGAATCCTGCACTCCACTTCCGTCCTCGAGCGCAGAAAACGAGCGCGCGGATAACCGAATGTCGTGGCGGAGGAATCCCACAACAGACAGCAGCGGCGAACAGCATTTTTTTTTCCACTTTTTTTTTTTAAGATTACGATATTAGCCGAGTCACTACAATAAAAAAACGTGGCTTAAAATAATGATAGTTGGCATGCGACTAGCGTTTGGTTTGGGAGTCTGTATTTTTATAGTGACACATTAAACTCGCAGCTCTCTCTCCCCCCACACTCCCTTTTCCTCGGTTACAGTCCAAGTGCGGGTGCCAGTAAAGCTGTCTACATCAGTGCGCTTCGTGTCATCGTCTGTGTTTTGGGCCAAGCCTTCTCCTTAGATGTGGCATTACATGATCCAATAATTCCTTCAACGTACTAATTAGGGCTCTCTCTCTTTTTTCGGGAGACGCTGGAGAGAGTGTAAACAGCGTTGGGCAGCGCCCCTCTCTTACCTTTTGCCCAGCTGGAGGAGGCCATGCCCGCCTGTCTGCTGGCACTCTGCCCCGCCTCCTCACTACCACGCCGGGGTTCCATTGGCTCGCGGCAGCGCTCTCTCGCGGGGTAAACTGTTTTCTTTCCCCGCTCAGCGAGAATTGGAACCACAAGGGGGGGAGGGGCAACTTTAATTGCGTATGCGCTACGCTACGGTCCAACCATCTCATGACTGTTTTGTTTGCTCGTTTGATGCGGAAGAACGTTTTTCTTGACCGTCCTGGTAATGGTTACTGTTGAACATTGTTCTTGTTTCTTTGAGCAAGTGACATGACCTCTGACCTCTACCAGCGTGGGCGAAGCACAGCAGCCATTTTGCACCGGAATGCCGATCCCTCTACCTCGTTTGTGGTGGAGAGGAAAGGATTTATTCAGCCAGTCAAACTGGGCGACTTGTTTGGTTGCCAGTTTGGGCATTCCCGAGGCCCAAGACCCTGGAGAATCCCCCTCTCCGGTGGATCTCTGATGACCTCATTGAGTCAGGTGACCTCAGTTTAACACCTGGTTGACAGGAGAATGCTAAAAGATGGTGGGGCTGTGGGCTACTGTCCCCCTCACCGTAACATTCTCCAGACCGCTGGCATTCTCATGCGTTCATGTGCATTTGTTAGGACATGCTGCCACCGACATCGAATGCCACAGAACACACGATGTGTCATAAAAACGACAGTGTGTCCCGTCCTGCTGTGGTTTTATTGGTAACGAAGCTGTAAGGCATTGAACCGATGTGCACGTTTGTGAATGATTAAGACTGCAGCCACACGGTCTTGTGTAGCGCTCACAGAGGCATGAAGTGTTCACGGTTAGACGTTCTTTTCCTGCGTCTTATCTGACTGAACAGCAACATTTTCACAGATGCTGTTTTTCTGTCCTTGTATGTGCCAATGTTTTTTATTTTTTATTCTTTGCGGTAGCCAAGTGAGACGTGTAGAGCTGTCACTTTATCGTCCGCAAACTATTTCAGTTTGTCTTCATCATCGGAAGAGACGGTGGCAGCGGTTGAAAGTGATTTTTAGCGTTGCATATTTCCGTGATTTGTGTGGGATCGGGATTCCGCCGCGACAGGTCCTGACAGGGCAGAGGCACCGCCGTGTCCGTGAGCGGCGTAAACAAATGTGTGTCTCTCTCGCTGCCGCCAGATTACGCTCAGAAAGAACCAAAAAACGGTTTAATGACGGTTTCGAACCGCGTCCCTCTCCGGCCCGCACAACGAGAGATGTGATTGGCTTGCCAAGCTAACGATCAGAAGGATGGGGAAACTAATCACAGTCTTATTCAAACCACAGGAAGTGATGTCACTTAGTGTAGTGAAAGTTCACGTGTGCACCAGCATCTACCCACACAGACTCAGGTTGGTACAGTCTCAGAAGAAACAGCACCATGTTGCACCTATTAAAGTACAAATGCGTGTCACTGTGGCAGCACCCCTGTAGGGTACTGAATTGTACCGTTAGTCAAAAGAACATAATTGCACCCTTGCAGGAAAAAGAATGTTGCTTGCAGCACAAGGCTCATTTTCATTCCAATATGGCTGCCAGTGTGAATAATCACTCATTACCCCACCTTGGTACATATCTGTACCTTTCCTCAATTTGTACCTTTTTCACTGGGGAAAGGTACGAAACTGTACCATGAAGGATCTTATGTGTACCATAGAACGTACAACGAACACATTTGTACCCTGAGGAACAAAAGTGTACCCTAATTGTACCTTTACTTTTGAGAGAGTACTGGAGATTCTTAACAGCACTTAACAGCCAGGGACAGGAGTCATGTTTGTAGCCGAGTTGAGTGATTCACTGATAGTGTGACGATGGGGGCGTAGAGGGGTGGCCGGCCGAACCCTCATTCCTCAGTCTTGGATACGCTGTGGTGTGTGTGGGGGGATTGAGACGACGGGACGCCAGACGGTGGTTTGTGGGGGGAAGCTGGTCAGAGAGCCTCAGCGTTAGCGTTAGCCGTAGCAGCGTGTCCCTCGTGGCTCAGAGAGGGACCCCCCCCCTTGCTCCGCGGCTCCTCAGACCAGACCAGGCTGGGGTTTGGCCCCGAGTCAGCGGCCTGTAGCCATGCCCCCTCAGGGAGAGGAGGGTTAACCACGGAGGTCCCCAGAGGCTCGTTGTGGTCATGAGGAGGGGGGGGGAGGGGGAGAGCGATGCTTTTGTCTCGTAATTAACCAGGGGTGTGGGGGGAGGGACATGAAAGAGCAGAACCACAGAGGCCTCCTGCCAAAGGTCTGTCTGTCTGTCTGTCTGTCTGTCTGTCTGTCTGTCTGTCTCTGTTTGCGCTGTAGTCCCCGCCCAGCCGCCACCATTGAGCCGCCACTTTCCCCCGGTAACCACGCGGCGGTAACTCGCCACCAAAACGAGTCCTCAGGAGCTGCCCGCTGTTTCATTCACAACAACAAAACACACAGCGCTAGACCCGGGCGCGTCCTCGTCCTCGTCCTCCTTCTTCTGCCTTTTTTAAAACATTTTTTTTTACCCTTTCTCTTTCCTCCTCCCCCTCCTCTTAACAACTTGTGAGGAGTTAATGGCGGGGCTCCAGCCCCAGAGTGTCACCTCATTAGCGTTCCGCCATGGTGGAGGGAGGGAGGGGGAGGGGGAGGGGGTTGGCAGGGGGCGGAGCGGCACGATTTGATTGGTTACTCTGCCGCGATGAATGGAACACGCATGCATAATTAAATCTATCTTCTCACTCTCGCTTTCCCCGCACAAAAGCCGGCGGAGCTTGGAAGTTTGCCATCGGCGAAAGACGGCTTCCGAAGAATGCGGGTCTCCGTGGTCCCGCGTTTCGCCAGACGCGTCGAGAACGCGGCACGGCCAAAACGTGTCGCGAAATGGCGGGATCGATCGGTCAATTAAGCCACGATAAAATTATCTGTGTTTAATTTTTGTGAATTTTTGCATTGTGCTATTACTGCAGTTAGAATTTTCCGTTGACAGGCTTACATTTGGAGATGAAATATCATTTGAACATTATCGTAAATGATGTTGGTTGTGTCGTACAGGAGGGAAGTGCTCTCTGGAGTTTATTGGGCAGGTGCGT
>JAINUG010000095.1:2905000-2955000 GCA_029706075.1 Aldrovandia affinis
CTCTCTCTCTTTCCGTTCTCTCTTTGCTTCTTTCTTTCTCTCTCTCTCTCTCTCTCTCTCTCTCTCTCTCTCTCTCTTCTCTCTCTTTGTTTCCCAGGTTACCTGGAAGACAGCTTCATCAAATCAGGAGTCTTCACTGTTTCAGAGCTGGTGCGAGTTTCCAGAAGTAAGTGGGGGTCATGGGGGCGGGGGTCATGGGGGGTTTCTCTGGCTGAGACCAAACCTGCGGTGCCGGGAGGGGAGGGGTGGGGTGGTCCACTCGAACCCGAACAAAGCCGCTCTCACTCTAGTCAGCCCCCAACCCTCACACATACGTGCGTGTGTGTACGTACACGTGTGTGTGTGTGTGTAGTGTGTGTGCGTGTGAGTGTGTGTGTGTGCGTGTGTGCGTGTGTGCGTGTGTGTGTGTGTGTGTGTGTGTGTTCCCTCTGAGGGAAGAGCACTGTGTTCAGCATTGCCTTTGTGTGTGATGATAGGCACACTCTCTGGCCCCACACTTTTTACTCTCTGAGCCCCACACACTCTCACACATCTGAGCCTTTGTGAGCCCCACACACTCTCACACACTCTCTGAGTCACACACTCTCTGAGCCCCACACTCTCACACACTCTCTGAGCCCCACACACTCACACACTCTCTGAGCCCCACACACTCACACACTCTCTGAGCCCCACACACTCTCACACACTCACACACTCTCTGAGCCCCACACACTCACACACACACTCTCTGAGCCCCACACACTCCACACTTGAGCCCCACACACTCACACACTCTCTGAGCCCCACACACACTCTCTGAGCCCCACACACACACTCTGAGCCTCACACACTCTGAGCCCCACACACACACTCTCTGAGTGTGTTGCCCCACATCACACACACTCTGAGCCCCACACCTCACAAGAGATTCTGGGTGTTCACAGAGCCTGCAAGAGACTCACACTCAGGGTGTTACACACTTTTGGGCCTGTAACACACTCTGACTCTTACACACTTTTGGGCCAGAGCACAAAACAGTCGCTACAATAGGCCTCTTCTTCGGTCGCAGATACCGACACGTTAACGACCAGTTTACTAAGACAGGTTCCAATTACGCAGTCAAAGAAACAAAACGCCCCCATTCACTTTTTTGCGGTAGGAGGCACCCATAAAAAAGTGACCGAAACAATATGGCGTGCTTCCACGTCCAGATCACAAGTAGCCACAAGAAAAAGGAAAATTACATTTGCGGGCCAGGAAATAGAGGTAATGGTCAACGAGGTACGGCCACAAAGAAGTGACATCACAATAAAAGAATTAGGCATAACAAAACGAACAGTAGAAGATGTGGGGAAAAGACACCGGCGGTGGTCCGACCGAGGAAAGAATATTAAAATAAGAATAAACAATAGAAACGGCCACAGGCCACAGAGTGTCTGAAAGTAAAACTGCATTCACGATTCATTCTCTACCCTCCTGACCGCGCACGCACAATGAGGCGATTGTTCAAAATTCAGAACTGCGTTTTTTTCACTGACCGCTAGCTGGTGACAGAAATCCTACAAAACCTTGCGTCCCTTTCATGTAATTTTCATGTCGAGTTCTAGCAAACGGTATGTAACGGTGGTGATTTCCGCTGCTCGGTCACCATCGTGTTGCAGGTTTAAAGGTGTTCCTACGAAGCAAAGGTCAGGAAGGTGCAGCACATCTGGAGCGGAGGGATCTGTGGTAAAGCAACAGCTCAGACGTGCACCGTTAACTCTGTACGACAGACAACGTTTCGATCCCTCAGAACCTTCGATTCGATCCCTTCGGACCGAGAGGTTGTCCGTTTACCGCAGTCGAGGTGTGTGTGTCGGAGCTGACGAGCGCTGCCAGCTTTGCCTCAAAGCTGTTTCCTCTCAAGGCGGACGGTTGGAGTTGCGCTCCGTAGATAAGCGGGACTCCTGTGGTGCGTGTGGCCTGGGCCGGGGGGCGAGGTGTTGCGCGGGGAGGGTAAATTAGACCCAGTTGGACGGGGTGTTTGTTTGTGTTGCCTCGCTGGCCGGGCTCCACGGCGGTGACAGCGGTAACAGCGGAAGAATGCGCTCGCAGTTTGGGTCCCGGGCAGTGCCAGGCAGCTGCTCTCCTCCTTAATGCCGCTGGTAAACCTCAAGCCACAACAGACGGGGCCCAGCACTCAAACTTTCATCGGCTCCAAACCGCCACCTCTCTCACGCCGTAATGACTTCAAGAGAGCGGGGGAACTTAACAAGTGCCTGTTCAACTTTTCCCCGTGGCACGGCCCAGCAGCCTGACTCACCAGAACGCTCGTGAAGCAAAACAAGACGGGGGGAAAAAGAGAGAGACTCCCTCGGAAAAGGGAAAGCAGGTTTCCAACTGGGGCTTTTTATGCTTATTGGAACCGGAGAAAGCAGAGGGCCTTCGCTCAACAGCCAGCCAGCAATCGCCGGTAGTTTTCAAAACTGTTATGAATGAAATACGTTTTTTGGAAGATTTAGGTTTTTTTTCTTCCTCCCCTGTCGTCGTTTTGCTGTTGCATTCGATTGTCTGAAGGGTATGTGTCTTTTGAGCATTCTCCAGATTCTCTTCTGACAGCTGTGTGCGGGGGAAACAAAAGAGGCAAAGTGCTCCCAGATTAAATATTAAATGATGAGTCACTGTACTGTACTGCTGTGCTGCGTGGCATTGTCAATCAAGTCATCTGCAGTGAAAGTGATATTCGCGCGGTTATACGCTTCCTGGTGAGGGCTGTCAACTAAAAAATACTGTCTGATATTCTGAGAAGATGCGTAGATAGTATTCGATTCCTTTTTTAGAGAAAAACTTCTTCATTGTTTCCCAGAAAAGTCACCTCAGTTTCCTTGCGAAAGCGTGAGAAATGCTAGTTCGTGACAAAACGTTTATTTTTGCATTTTTTAAAGCGGTACCCGTGTGCTTTGACAAAGCAGATACATTTTTTTCCCATGGAGAATTTAATTAGGTTATTTTATTAAGTGCAAAATATCATAAAAACACCATCATAAACACAACATCTTAGGGTTTTATTATTAAAATAATGTTAACTTAAAAACCTCCCAAATCATCACCTTGATCTTCAGAACTGGTGTTGGGATGCAGATTTGAAATGAGATTCAGAGGGTAGGGCACTGGGCAGCTCCTCTGTCGGTTGGAAGGTTTGGAATCAGAGGAGCAATCGTCACAGAAGACTCCTCACCCCGGTGACCTCAAAAGACTATAACCAGAAGAAGGCGGACACGCTGGGACTCAGAGCTCTAGAGCTCTCTAGCTCTCTAGCTCTCTAGCGCAGGGGTCCCCAATTACCATGCCGCAGACCAGTACCGGGCCGTAGATCATTTGGTACCGGGCCGCACAGAAAGAATTTTATTTTAATTTTAATTGACTATCGCAGTCTGCAGGGTGTTTTATTTTGAAAATGACCACTTCCGTCTGTGCCTCTTTTCCGCACTTGTCTCAGTCGCAGTTTTTTTCCATGCACCAATAAATTAAGCCCACAAGCTAACCCTAGCAAAAATGAGTAAAAAACAAACATTGCTGGAGAGCTTCTTTGAAAAGGGGAAAGACCCAATGATGATAGGCTACAGCAGAAGACTCCAAAAAAGAAAAAAAGAAAGCTGCATTTAAAAGGAGTTGAGTTGAGTCACATTTACATTATAAATGTAATAATTAAATGATATAATATGCACTTTATTGTGTTTTGTTATGCGCGTGATTCTCCCCCGGTCCGTGGAAAAATGGTCTTGCATGAAACTGGTCCGTGGTGCAAAAAAGGTTGGGGACCACTGCTCTAGCGCATTCATCAAACACGATTTTGTATGTGTAATTCTGTTTCTGTCCGGCAAGGTGTACAGGTCTGTAAATCAACTTCCCTGGAGTTGCATAAATTCTAACTAATGGAAAAATAGCTAATTCATTCATGTTTAGTATACCGTAAAAAAAAGTGACGTTAATTTGCATTGCCTGACAACCGGGCCCAGTACTTCAGAAAGCCACTCCACCAACCTGCAGACTGGTGAACCTACAAGTCTGAAATGAGTGCACGTATGGAGCAGTACCTTTCTGAAAAGGCACTGTGTGTTAGTCAGTACGGTGTTGTAATGAACATCAGGTCATTAAAATTTCCCTGCTATGTCAACATTATGAACACTTACTGTCTCTTAGTGAAGACTTGGTGAAACACTGAAGTGAAATGTATTTACATTAATATTTCCATTTAGCGACTTTACTCACATAGACTATAAATCTGCAAGAGGTGACAAATTTATACATTTATAAAGCTTTGGCCACAGTCAGAGCCAAATCATTGTCACCAGTAACATGAATGGGCATTTTTTTAAATGACTTGAAAATACGTGTGTTTAAATATCAAAGGGAAATATGTGGGGTAATGTTAGCTCTTGAGACCCATCTTAATCTTCTGAAGGCTATGTTTTAAAGATGCAGGTAACTGCCAAAATAAAGGAAACATTTGAGTAAATGAAGGGTTATGGTGGCTCTGTTATGGTGTGGGGTGCATTTTCCTGGCATGGTTTAGGTCTACTAAATCCCTTAGAGGGCAAGATAAACACCAATAAATACAAAGCCATTCTGAGTGATCACCTTCATCCTATGGTGAAGCATTTCTATCCTGATGGGAGTGGTCTCTTCCAGGGTGACAATGCCCCCATCCACAGGGCACAAGTGGTTACTGAATGGTTTGATGATAAAACAATATAAACCATACGCCATGGCCATCTCAGTCACCAGAGTGAACACCTATTTGAGATTCTGGACCGACAGCGTTTCCACCACTATCAACAAAGCACCAAACGATGAAACTTATCATGGAATAATGGTGTTGCATCCCTCCAATAGAGTTCCAGACATTTGTTGAATCTATGCCAAGGCGCACTGAAGCTGTTCTGGCGGCTAGTGGCGACCCAATGCCCTTTTGTTTATGTTGGTGTTTCCTTTATTTTGCCAGTTACCTGTATGTGACAAAAAACATCATTATCACGATTAGTTGTGGTGTTGTGTGCCTGCCTGGTCGTGGCTGCAGGGTGTGATTGGCAGCACCCGGTCACAGATATAAACCGGAGCTCGGCTAACACCCATTAGCACCTGGGACATAAACAGCTTGTGGCTTTGGGTCTACCTGTTTTCATAAAAAAAAAAAAAAAAAAAAACCTGTCTGTATTGTAATCAGTTTGCCTCTCAGCAGTTTAAGTTCAAAACGGCTGCTGGTGATTAAAACTTTGCGCGTGTCGAATTATGAAAATGAGACACTTTTTTTCAATAGATTTTGCTGAGATATGCAATATTATATGTTCTCCTCACGTATGAACTTGAACTGTCTCCGGTCTATGTAAATATACAGGGACTACAAATTAAATTGAGCTTACAGCTAATTCAGGGCCAGGGAAGTGACTGTCCACTGTCCATGTTAAATAGACACAAACATAAATAATAGTAATGAACTGGAACGTGGGTTGATGAGAGTGTTGAGTGTGATAAACCGCTAAACCGGACCCCCTCTCCTGCCCCCCCCCCTGCAGCCGCCATTACCCAGGGGGCCGCGGTGAACTTCTCTATCACGGACATGCCGAGTCAGCCTTACTACCACGACCTGAACTCCAGCGTGGGCCTGCACCGCTCGCTGTCGTCCCCGCACGGCAGGTAAGAGCGCACACCTGCTCTTCTCTTCCCTCCTGTCTTTCCTCTCGTCCTCCGTATACCCGGTCACAGTACTTTCTACATTTACGTTACAGTTATCCAGAGCGACTTACAGTTTACATTTCTTTTACATACAATCCATTTATACAGCTGGATATTTTACTGAAGCAATTCAGGTTAAGTAACTTGCTCAAGGGTACAATGGCAGTGCCCCACCTGGGGATTGAACCTGCAATCTCTGAGTTACAAGCCCAGCTCCCTAACCACTACACTACACTGCCATTCACAGTCTTTCCCGTTCCCCGTCCCTGTTACACTCTGATACGTTAAGCAGCAGACCGGGGCTGCTGGGTGTCAGTCTTTCACAGCTGAGTGAATTCGGTTACCGGTGGGCGAGGTGAGGAAAATTCAGCCTTCAAAAAGCCTTTGAAAGAAAAAGGCTGATATCGGTTACATATTTTCACACCTCCTCTTCTGGCGAAATCTTAGTCTCCAGTGCATTGGAATCCGTGAGCATGCATCTGGGGGAATTGAGAGTTTGTTCTCCCTCCAGCAAACGGCCGAAGACGATCGCCATCGAGGACAGCATGGAGACCAGCCCGTCTTTATGTGTGGCGAGTGTGTTTCTACTCCTCCCCAGCTGTGTCGGCCAGCGGCAGCAGGACCTGGCACGAGAGAGACCAAGGTGAGGGGAGAGGGAGCCGCCGCACTGCGCCTACTGACTGTGTGTGCGTGTGCGTGTGTGTGTGTGTGTGTGTGCGTGTGTGTGTGTGTGTGTGTGTGCGTGTGAGTGTGCGTGTATAGCCGAGACCACCGTACTCAGTTACAGTGCGCTTGGGGGCATGTCTGTGCACATGATGATGAATCGCAGCGCGGCCGAGTGTAATGCTGGAGCGGCGGAGGCTGAGCTCATTCTCCTCTCCTCCTCTGCCCTGGCTCGGAGGCGTAGCCGGCGCGTAGTTTCTCCTACGCGCTCGCACGACGCGCTTCCTTCTCAGAGAGCGCTGTGTCTGTGTCGATGTTCCCAGCTCTGTCCTGCGAGCGCAGCAATGCCGTCGAACCTGAGTTCCGCGCTCGGGTGTTTCACCTCTGTTCGCGGAGAAACCTGCGTCACTCATTTGAGGCGCAGCACCGTTCTGCAGTCTGAGGTTATAAAAAGACACTGCTGCTGCCGCTGTGCCCCAGTATCGCCGTCCCGAAAACCTGTTTTTCGTGTACCTCTCCTTCACACTGAAATGTACTGCGTGCGTCCCACTGTACTGGACGGGGGGTCACGCTCACGCGTGCGAGACTCGCTGTGGAGCGTCTCAGCGGGCCCGTGAGGTTTCGCAGTGCGCCAGGCCTGTGAGGGCGTGAGTCAGGCCCGCGCTGCTGAAAAGCCCCCTTGTTTTACGAACGGCCTTTGTGAAGATCTCGGCGCGGGCGTGTCTCTCAGCCCCTCTGTTCCCCCTCGTTGCCGCGCGTGCTTCGGCGTTTACGCAGGTGCTCGGAGCTCGTACAGGACCATCGGCACGCGTACTCGACTGCGGTTTGCCCCCCCTCTCCCCCACCTCGCTATGGTAACGAGCCACCTGAAAGCACCCGGAGTGTGTGCCTGTGATTCAGCTCTGAAATTTATGGTCCAATTAACTCTGGAATTATATCACCAAAATAAACTCCAACGTTTGGCGATTTGGGGAACGTGTTCGCTGCCGCGCGTTGTGTTTGAGGGCGAGAGCTGCGCAAACACTGATGACAGAGCGGCTGGGGGGGGGGGGGAACAGGTGTGTGAGAGATCTGCAGGTGCGTCGGCGATTGTTTGAACTCGCCCTGGATGAGCGGGCGTCGCCGGGCCAGCCGGAGAGAACAGGTGGCCGGCCAGTTGGCGGGTCACGTGATGGCGGTCCCGGGGGCGTGTGCGCTGACAGGCGGCTGCCGGGTGATTTCGGGGGGAGGGGGGGAAGGGGCTCTTTGATGGCGTGGGGGGACGCGGCTGTGGCGCGCCTCGTTATGGCGTCTCACGGCGCGGCTCTTTTAATTAAGGCCCTCGCCGAGCGGCGCTCGTGGGCCCCGCGCTGGCATCTGGGCCCGGCCCCGGCACCGGAGCGGCACAGGAGCCAGGCGCTGCCCTGGCACACAATGTTCCAGCGCTGCTCCCCCCCCCGCCCCCACCCCCCCACCCCTCCCTGCCTGCTTTAATGAGCGTTCATGGGATTTCCCTCTCGCCACTAACCACGGGAGAGAGAGAGAGAGAGGGGGAGAGAGAGGGAGAGACGGAGAGAGAGAGGGAGGAATGAGAGGGGAGAGAGAAGGGGGAGAGAGAAGAGAAGGAGAGAGACAGAGAGAATGAAGGGGAGAGAAATGGGAGAAAGAAAGAAGAGAGGCAGAGAAATGGGGGAGAGAGAGGGAGAGAAATGGGAGAAAGAGAAAGAGAAAGAGAAAGAGTAAGTGCAGGTGAGAAATCGGAGAAAGAAAGAGAGAGAGAAAGACGGAGAAGGAAAGAGAAATAGAGGGGAAAAGAAAGAGAGGGAGAGAGAGAGAGAGAGTGCTCATTTTGTAAAGAAAGCACCGGACTGAAAAAGCAGGAGGGGGGAAAAGTATATTAAATCCATATGAGGCGATGGGAGGAAGCCGTCCCACCCGCCAAAATGTAGCTTTCACATTCTGCGCCTTCACAAAGACCGATACCCTGCTCTCGCGGGGTGAAGGGACAGCCGGATGGGTTTTTCTTGGGCCCAAACGTACTTTAGATACGCGTTTGTCCTCCTTGCGATACAGCCAGACCTCTTCTCTCCTTTCTGTGCAAGACGCTGCAACCTTCCTGTAATTCCCCGTTTTGGCTCTGCGCTGTAAACCTCACTCTGGAAAGGGTCCCGATAACAAGCAGCTGTTTGCAATGAGGGGAAGATATCAGCTCTGCAGATCTGCTCCTCTCAGAATCGTGCGCTCGCTCCCAGCCAGGCCCTTCAGCCGCGAGCGCAGAGCTCTCCATGAATCAGGGCCTGTTGGCCTGCCCCCCCCCAGGCATGTTTTATATAAGCCAGTGTTGTTTTAATGTCACTCAGTGCCGTTACAACAGGTGTGTGTGTGTGTGTGGGGGGGGTTATAAGAGGCCTGAAATCTTGGCTTTGAGTAACATACCTTTCTCCGGTTCCACAGTAAACACGCAAAGGCCTATTTCTTTTTTTTTTTTTTTTTTTTGGACAAAGGCCTTATTTGAACCTCGAACGAACAAAGGCTCCTAAAGACTGTTTTTTTTCCGCAGCGCTAAACGACCTAAATCACGTGAAATAAAGAAACCATTTTATTGAAGTGAAATAAAGGAAACCATTAGCTTTCTTCGTATACGGGTCGGGTGAAACCGCCCAGGTTCTGCTCGCGTTTGTTAAAGGTTAACGGAGCATGGGCAGCTGCGTCGAGAGCTTTCCGCCGCGCGCGCGGTTTCGGCGTTTTTCCGCCACCGAGACGCCCCGCACCGGAGTCTCTTTCCTCCACGCTCCCGTTCCTCTCCGTCCTGGGTCACGCGAGGGAAATATTGACATGTCCTCAAAGGGAGAGGGAGGTATGCCATCGGGGGTAGATGGCTGGGTGAGATGGTTTACGAGCCGGGCCTTTCAGGAGACGGCAGTAATCATGGGGAGAGAGGAGAGGCAGGGCCGGGAACGTTACTTTGTGTGAAACCCGTGACAGACGCAGACGCTGCCTGTGTGCTGGAGGAGGGCTAGCTGCGCACGGGTCATTAGCCGCCTCATCGATTTGTCTTCTTTAGTTGTTTGTTTTTATTCCTTATTCTTCGGGTTAGGCGAGCCACCGATCTCCTAAAACGCTCTTTTTAAAGCAGCAGCTGTTGCCTTGGCCTCCCTGCTCTCGATTCTGTTAGCATCTGTCCCTCGGAGGGAGGAGGTACGGTACGACTGTGCTTCTGCTCTCTTTCTCTCCGCCTACCGGGGGAGCAGCGCTGTGGCTTTTCAGAGAAAGGATATCCTGGATCATCCTGTTAAGACACTGTTCTAGTGTGTGGATGAGCCCCACGGTCTGCATGCTGTTAAGACACTGTTCTAGTGTGTGGATGAGCCCCACTGTCTGCATCCTGTTAAGACACTGTTCTAGTGTGTGGATGAGCCCCACGGTCTGCATCCTGTTAAGACACTGTTCTAGTGTGTGGATGAGCCCCACGGTCTGCATCCTGTTAAGACCTGTTCTAGTGTGTGGATGAGCCTCACGGTCTGCATCCTGTTAAGGCACTGTTCTAGTGTGTGGATGAGCCCCATGGTCTGCATGCTGTTAAGGCACTGTTCTAGTGTGTGGATGGGCCCCACGGCCTGCATCCTGTTAAGACACTGTTCTAGTGTGTGGATGAGCCTCACGGTCTGCATCCTGTTAAGGCACTGTTCTAGTGTGTGGATGAGCCCCATGGTCTGCATGCTGTTAAGGCACTGTTCTAGTGTGTGGATGAGCCCCACGGTCTGGTAGAGAGGGAGAGACAGAGTGAGAGAAAGAGAGAGAGATGGAGAGAAGAATGAGTGAGAGAGAGAGAGAGAGAGTTTGTGAGAGTAAGTGTGTGGGAGTGAGAGAGAGTGATAGAGTGATAGAGAGAGGGAGAGAGTGATAGAGAGGTAGAGAGAGAGTGATAGAGAGAGGGAGAGAGAGAGAGTGAGAGAGTGATAGAGAGGGAGAGAGTGATAGAGAGAGGTAGAGTGAGAGAGTGATAGAGAGAGGTAGAGTGAGAGAGTGAGAGGGTGATAGAGAGAGTGATAGAGAGAGAGAGAGTGATAGAGAGAGGTAGAGAGAGAGAGAGTGAGAGAGTGATAGAGAGAGTGATAGAGAGAGGTAGAGTGAGAGCGTGAGAGGGTGATAGAGAGAGTGAGAGAGTGATAGAGAGAGGAGAGAGTGATAGAGAGAGGTAGAGTGAGAGGGTGATAGAGAGAGTGAGAGAGTGATAGGTAGAGAGAGTGATAGAGAGAGGTAGAGTGAGAGGAGTAAGAGAGTGATAGAGAGAGGTAGAGTGAGAGAGTGAGAGGGTGATAGAGAGAGGGAGAGAGTGATAGAGAGAGGTAGAGTGAGAGAGTGAGAGAGTGATAGAGAGAGGGAGAGAGTGATAGAGAGAGGTAGAGTGAGAGAGTGAGAGAGTGATAGAGAGAGTGATAGAGAGAGGGAAAGCCACGCTGGTGCTGACAGTGTGCTGTGTCGGTTCCCCCCAGCAGACATGTCGTCCCCCACCATGAAGAAGCCAGAGAAGCCATTGTTCAGCCCCACCTCCCCCCAGGACCCCTCCTCCAGACTGAGCACTTTCCCCCAGCACCACCATCCGGGCCTCACAGGCGTGGGACACAGCGGTAAGTACCACTGTTCAGGGCTAAGGGGGGTCAGAGACAGTGGTAAGTACCACTGTTCAGGGCCAGGGGGTCCAGTGGTAAGGACAAACTATTCAGGGCTAAGGGGGTGGGACACAGCGGTAAGTACCACTGTTCAGGGATAAGGGGGGTCAGAGACAGTGGTAAGTACCACTGTTCAGGGCTAACGGGGGTCAGAGACAGTGGTAAGTACCACTGTTCAGGGATAACGGGGGTGGGACACCAGCATGCACAGTCCAGCTGTTCTTTCACCTGTGAAAGGTGACACTGGTGGCAGCCATGGCTGTCCTTGTAGAGAGGGATGTTCCCACTAGATCTAATCACAAAGATCAAAGCTAAAAGGTGCGACAAGCAGGTTAAATTTCCACAACCTCTACAAGAAGGCCGCCGTGTGAAAGACTACCCCTGCCTGGGCATGATCCCCGGATCGATGGAGGGTTTGCGCTCTGGAAGGAAACCCCAGTGTCCTGAGAACCCCCTGGTGGGCCCCTGTGCTTTTGAGATGGAGGCTGAGGGGTGCTCATTGGGACTGAGCGCATGTTATGGAGGGGGTGGCATACTGGGGCTGTTCCACTGGAGTGTGTCCACTCCAGCGCAGCACTTTTCCATGTGATATACCGTGCTGTATGTGCTGACATCACTCACTGTGCCAGGCTACACCCCGGACCCGCCCCGTCCTGAGGGAGTATGGGCGTGGCCGTATGCAAGCGCCCTGTCTTTTTTATAATATAATATAATAAACGATATATATATATATATATGCCATTTAGCAGACGCTTTTATCTGAAGCGACTGACAGTGCTGAATGCATACATTTTTCTGTATATGTGGTCCCAGTGGGAATTGAAACCCACAACCTGAGCGTTGTCAGCGCCATGCTCTCCCTACTGAGCCACACAGAACCTCTGTTTCTCCCCCATCTCCCCGTGGTTCCCTGTGATAATGTGTTCCCCTGTGTTTCTCTCCTCTTCCTCCTCCTCCTCCCCTCCTCTTCCTCCTCCTCCTCCCCCTCCCTCCCCCCCTCCCTCCCCCCTCCTCCTCCTCCTCCTCCTCCTCCCACAGTCATTTCGACGAGGAGCCCGCCCCCGCACTCTCCGCTGCAGTTCTCTGGCCCCCCCATCCTCCCTCCCGCCCCGTCGAGCTACTTCCCCCACCCCACCATCCGCTACCCGCCCCACCTCAACCCCCCCGACGCCCTGAAGAGCTACGTGCCGCCCTACGACCCGTCCAGCCCACAGAGCAGCCAGGTGAGCGCCGCCAAACACTGTCCCAGGGGGAAACGCAGACCTCGCGTCTTTGGTTCCTCCCTCGCGTTTCTGCGCACGTCCCTTCTCTCTGAGGTCCGAACGTGAATATAAAAAAACTGTGTGTGCGCTTAATTGCATACGTACGGATTAATGTTAGATGTGATAAATGATTAGTTTAGGTCAACAACATAATTTTATTATTTCGAATGGTGGGGTTCGGGGGAACAACACGTGGAATGTTGTTACTGTTTGTCTGTGGATAAGATGTTACGACTGAGGTTAAAAAAACGAATTGTATCTGACTGAGAAAGGCAAAGAGACAAAAGCGTAGAAGCTTTTCAGCGCGTATGCAGAAAAGTCGAAGTGGCACTCCACAAGACGACTGGCAGGACAGGCACAGACTCATCAGGCATGCCCCTGCGCCCCATTTTGTGCTGAAAAATGCCCAGGAAAACTCCAAATATTGAACAGGAGTTTTTTGTTAAAGTGACAGGCCTACAAATTGGAGAGATTCCCGGAGGGTGGCCTGTGTGGGGGGTGGTGTGGGGGTGTGGCTGATTGACAGAAGTTTGGGGTTTGGAGGTGTGAGTTGTGTAACCGTGAAAAGGGCCGCGGGGAGGGTACGGCCCGTTAAGGATGGGCTCTGAGCGACTGCTGCCCTTTTTTTAAAAGCGCGTGAGTAACGACGGCGTGGCAGTTTAACGGCAGGTGGAGAACTCCTCTCTCCTCGCCTGACCCCAATAACGCACCACACACCCGGAGCCCCTAACTGGGGCTCTAAATCTTCCGCCTCTCTCTGGGGGGGGTCTGCGCTCCTGAGCGGAGTGACCTTACCCGTGTCTCCGGCAGCGGCGGTAAGGACGAACGCAGAGAGAGAGAGAGAGAGAGAGGGATGGAGGGATGGAGAGAGAGAGAGATGGAGGAAGATGGAGGAGAGAGAGAGAGAGAGAGGGGGAGAAGGAGGAAGATGGAGAGAGGGAGAGGGAGAGAGAGAGAGAGAGAGAATGGGAGAGAGGGAGAGAGAGAGATAGAGAGAGAAGGGGAGGGAGGAAGAGAGAGAGAGAGAGAGAGAGAGAGAGAGAGGATTTACATTTCTGCAGGGCCCAGCACAGCACAGCAGTAGCTCAGTGGAACACTCAGCTGTCCCCATCGGGCGGAGCCGGCTGATTGGCCCACCCCCTGGCCGTGCCCTGCCCACGTTTGCGTCACAGGGCCGCTTCTTCGGAAACCCGCCGACTCAGCACTCGGGCATTCCAAAAATGGCAGTTCACAAGGGAGAGGAGGATCATGGGAAATACCAGTCAGGTTGTGGCTGGCGTGTGCTGCTCACTGCTGCGCAGAAAGGCGTTTCCAGTTCGTTTACTTGGAAAGCAGCGTGCAAATTAAATAATGACGTTTGTGGTGGTCTGGGCCGGCTATGCACAGGGCAGGATATTTCTGGCCACCTAATTATCCCCTGTGTCTGATTGGCTGCGATAATAAAGAAATAAATTGAAGGTGTGGGGTCGCCATGACGCACGAGCGCAGCCGGTGGAAACATCTCTGCGGCGCGCGTCCACCGCATCGGCTCAAAGTCAGATCGCATTCCTCTCGCAAGGACATCGTCTTCCCTTCCAGCTTTTTTCTCTTTTTTTCCCCCTTTCTTCTTCTTGGCTCAGATATCAATGAGGAAGGAAATGTTTTTACACATTTATATTGTAATCGTAAACAATGCCAATTTAATTTGGCCGGCCTCCAGACGCATCGGGCCTCTTTAGTTTTGCTCTATTGTAGGAAGTGTTCGTCGGGCCACGGTTCACTCTCTGAAATAACCCAGGGCTATCGGCCAAACGACAAAAAATAGCATTACTGATAAAAAGTGTGGCTTCACTTTTAAGGTTTGTTATACGGATTAGGATTTAAAAGTGAATCTTGTCATTTCTGGAGTTCTGGTTGAGCCTTTGGCAGGTAAAAAAGTGAGGAAGATGAACGTGGTTGTTCACAAGCAGAGTTTCAGATGCACTGGTGACTGTGAGACAGAGGAATGTAGAGACGTACAGGTTACTGCCAAAGTGAAGGAAACCACAACATAAAATGTTTTAATAGATTGTCGGGCCATCACGAGCCCCCAGAACAGCTTCAATGCGCCTTGGCATAGATTCTACAACTGTCTGGACCTCAGGGATGCGACACCATTCTTCCACGAGAAATTGCAGCATTTTGTGTTTTGTTGATGGTGATGGAAAACGCTGTCTCAGGTGCCGCTCCAGAATCTCCCATAACTGCTCAATTGGGTTGAGATCTGGTGACTGAGGCGGCCATGGCATATGGTTTACATCTATGGATGCATCGTGGGCCTAAACCATGGCAGGAGAATGCACCCCACACCATAACAGAGCCACCAGAACCCATTCCAAATAGTGAGGGAAAAAAATAGGTGGTAAAAATTGGATAAAAGTAAACGATACACAATTTGAATAAGAAATCATTTCAGGCCAATTACTAATGGAGCGCCATCTCGAGGCAGTTGTAGTATCGTGGTTAGGGAGCTGGGCTTGCAATGTAGGCTCAAATCCCAGGCCCAGCATTGCCGTTGCATTGGCTCAGGAAAACTCAAGCTGCATAAATGGATTGCATGCACAAAAAAAAATCTGTTTAATTCACTCTGGATAAGAGCATCTGCTAAATGTCATACAAATGCAAAGGAACATTTTGTCTGCGAAAGTTCTCAAAATCAATCAACTTTCTAAATCAAAGTTTATTCATTTCAGGGCGCGCGCGCCTAATGATATAATTGACACCCGTCTGGCTTAGCGAATGAAAGCCATTAGTGTGTCTGTCATCGCCCTCAGAAGTGTGCAGTAAAAGCAGCCCGTTTGTGCTGCGGCGCGTTTACTGCTGTTCGGACGTGGCCGCGTAAATTATGGAGGACTGAGATTGTCAATGACTGGGGTCTAATGAGCGCGCCCAACTAAACAAGCAACTGCAAACGACCTGGCCATGTGTGAGCAATCTAACCAGCGGCCCCACCGGCTGGGAAAGCCAACCCGCCGGCGAGCGCTCGCCGTAAACGACGGTCCACAGGAAGCCGTAAATACTTTCTCACGCAATTCACCTGTGTTATGAGCCCTAACCCTGCCGACTCCTCGGAAAACTGGGTCGAGGAGAGCTGTCGATAGGCGCGCTCTCCGGGCCTTGTCAAATCTTTAATGTGTCGAAACGACTTTTTTGGGGGGAGAAGAGCGTTTATTCCAGGTTGACGTTTTGAAAACCGTCATCTTCTCCCCGCTCCAAACAGGTTCCTTCTCTCGCTTGGGTAATTCACGGAGCTCGAACAATTTCCATGAATCCTTCCCGTCCGTTTGCCGAATGTGGCAGAATATCCCTCCGCTTCGACCCCTTTCTCGCGTAGGACGGTACTGTGCTGTAGTTGTGAGGAAGAGAGACTTCTCCCATCATTTTAATATGCAGTATATGCCATTTAGCAGACGCTTTTATCCAACGCGACCTACAGTACTGAATGCATACATGTTTCAGTATATATGGTCCCAATGGGAACCATATACTTAGGTATATACAATTTTCTAGTTTTGTATAATTTCAATATATTATATATATGCATCATTTTATGCAACTATATACAATTTTCTATATACTTTTTTTTTATGGTAGTTTTTATATTATAGTGACATGAGAAAGTGACAATTTTTATTAATTTATGTTAAATGAACTGTTGAACGTGGTTTATTTATTTGTATTATTTTATTAGAATAAACAATAAAACTAAAAATTATATATATATATCATATTTATTTAGACATTTATTTTATGCTCCTTTACTTCTACAAGGAGTATAAAATAAATGTTTAACTAATGTATTAATTATTTTCACTTAAAAAAAAAAAAATAGGGCCTATATATATATATTTTTTTTTAAAGTATTAAACCACCTACAGTAGTCTGGGACACATTTAAGTGATTTACTGCCATCCCTGTGCACTGTGGGTAAGAACCATGTTTACACTGGACGAAAGAGACAGGAGATTTACGCTTGCAATTTCGGTGGATGTCTCCCGTTCCTCTCCATTCCCCGAGACGGTTACGCGCGAGGAAGAGGAAACGGCGAAGACGGATAACGGTCCGCCGCCGGCCGCCCGGGACCCACCGGGGGGGAGCGCTGGGCCAATAACACGCTGCGTATAATCTTGTGGACGAGCGCCAGAATGTTTTTATGCTTGCTTTAGCGCAGATTACATTACACTCTAATTAAACATTCACATTAAGGAGCCCTGTGGACACGGCTCTGTTTTCATAAAGACCTGTTTGAGGTTTGAACTCTGTGCCCCAGAATGCACCTCGGCGGGCTGACAGGTCGAGAGTGAGCGCTCCTTCCTGTCACTCGCGCGCCGTGAGCGTCGCGGCTGTGCGCACAGAAATCGGTTATTCTCTGTTTCTGTGCCAATTTTCCTGCGCAAACACGTCAAGCAGGTATATTATCAGTTCGCTCTATTACTGCTGTCAGAGTGTGGAGTTTTTTGTGAGTTTGTGTCAGATTGTCACCAACATAACAAAAATCACCCAGTCGGTGTCCTTATGTCTCTGTCTTTGAGACTCGACACTTTCCCCACTCAGGTCTGCTTGTTTCATATAAGTTTAATATATATATTCTTCCCTCCATTTTCTTCTTTTTAATTTAGCTTTTTCTGCTTTCTTAACAAAAGGAGCTCCTTCTCTCTCTCAAATTCAAATATATATATATATTTAAAAAAAAATTCAAATTAGATTATTGGCATGACAAAAGAGATTGTATATCTCCAATGCACAGATGCATTTAAGAACATAACGCACAATCAAAAAAAAAAAAAAATCATAAAACAATCATTTAGAACAATGGCATAGAACAATGCACAATGAACTAATTATTCAAAACAATAATGGTAATTGACAGACGATACATTATAAAATAGTAGTAATGAATAATTGCTCCTCTCAGTTTGTTGCATGAAGTTACATAATGATCTCTGTCTTTCCATCTTCCTCTTCCTCTGTTTGACAAAACTCAGTGGTCTTCTTTATCAGAAAAGTTGAGCAGTGTTCAGCAGTGTTCAGTGTTGAGTTACACCCTCTGTGTTGAGTGACTGTACACCACCTGTGTTGAGCTGCTTCCCCTCTGTGTGTGTTCTCAGGCCAACAGCAGTGGCCAGGTTGTGGGGAAGGTTCCCGGTCACTTCACCCCGGTGCTGGCCCCCTCCCCCCACCATGGCACAGTGCGGCCTGTCTCCCTCTCCATGCCCGACACCAAGCCCATCACCACGTCCACTGAAGGTGAGCCCCCCCGCCCCAGGCCCCCAGCCCCTCTCCCCCAGACCCCATCCCCCTCTCCCCCTACACAGGGTCAAGGGGCCCACAACCTCTCTACGCATACGCACATTATACGTCATTTATTTTATTTATACTTATTTTTCTGGACAATTGATTCTGAGGTGAGGGAGGACAGAAGAGCTGATATGCCCTGATATTTATTTTATTATATTTTATTATAATATTTTTTTGTATTTTTAATAATTTTTAGTAGTATTATTATTATTATTATTATTATTATTATTATTGCTATCATTATTTAATATTGCTGGCTTCCTTATACAGGGTTGAGTACTGCATATGAATACATAAATATGACCATAAGTCTCACAGACTTAAATAATAAACCGTAAAAGAATTGCAGAAAAGAATTTTTTTTTTTAAACACGTTCTTTTTGTTTGTTTGTCAGTGCTGTGCTCATGAAAGCTTCTAGAAAGTTCTGTAACGCGGGCTGCTGTGTGTGTGTGTGTGTGTGTGTGTGTGTGTGTGTGTGTGTGTGTGTGTGTGTGTGTGTGTTTAAACAGCCTACTCGGCCCCATCGACCCCCACAGCCAATCGCTTCGTGGGACTGAGCTCCAGGGACCCAGCGTTCCTACACCAGCAGCAGGTGAGCCCCGCCCAGACTCCACCCACAACCCGGACGCTTCACCTGAACCTCACCTGGAACCCGAGCCTTTCCCGGGGCGGGGGGCGGGGGGGGAAATATCACAAATATCACAGAAAAAGCCGTGTGGGGGAGGGGAGGGGAAAGGCGGACAAAAGGCCCTGCCGTCCTTGAGAAGTCATTTGAAAATCATTGTGTAGATATGTATAAAACTGCATCTCGTAGTTTAAAAAAATATATATTATTTTGTTGCATCTCATAGTTTTTTATTTATTTATTTATTTTGCTACAGTGGGCAAAAATGCATCCTCCATCTTTGCTAACTCACCAGCTCGATGTCATTTACTAGTGAAGTTGAGCAACGTTAGCGCGCCGATGCTAATAAACGGGTTGTCTGGATGTCTTGTCCGTTAAGCCCGTTGGAGAGAGCACTTGGTCTCTGGCGTTCACTGCCAACAGCGTCTGCAAGTGTGCGCCTGTTTAAAATATTTTGAAAGCGATACGTCTGAAAAAGGATGCCCCCCCCGCATTTCCCCCTTCAAAGCAGCCCAGACGAGTCGTACAGGAATTTCACTGTCACAGCAATAAGGAGTAATCTTCAGGAAATGTTGCGTTTATCCTTAAAATGTCACTGAAAAGTAATGGAGGGCATAAATCTAGGCTGAGTGGGAAAGAGGAGACCCGTCTTCCCGGCTCTCGAGGCCTGGATCGGGGTTCGGGGGGTGATGTCCCGGCGGAAACAGACCTGCCCGTACGTGTTGGTTTCAGTTGCCGCGGCTTTATTTGGGGCGGGCGAGATGTCTTGTCGTTTTTTTTTTTTTTCATATTTTTTTAAATATAAAAATATATCAAATGTCAGACTATCCTTGAATAATCCGGAAGGAATGATGCTGATCAAATTCGGTGGGCACACGTGCAGGAACACGAACAGAGGAAGGGCTGAACAGAGGAGGGTGGGGCCAACTTTATGTTCAGATACGTGATCCACATTCTGTCCGTAACTATGAACAGCCTGAGTGAGGACTCTGCCCTGTCCGTAACTATGAACAGCCTCAGTGAGTACTATGCCCTGTCCGTAACTATGAACAGCTGCATTGAGTACTATGCCCTGTCCGTAACTATGAACAGTCACGGTGATGACTCTGTGGGCGGAGCTTGTTCTCTTATGATCTGTGATATGCAGGTGTGGTTTAGTCATGTGACTGTTGGTTTAGTCATGTGACTGTTGGTCGTCCCCCCCCCCCATGACATCATCGAATATGTGTTTGTTTTTAAAGAGATGATGAAGTACATTTCTGCATCGGAAATACATGCACATCTACGCAAGTACTGCACTGCTTATATAAATATTGCAATGTGCATACTTCACAGGGGGTTATGTACTGTATTTGCATACAGTAACTCATAAATCTAGCATCTCTTGAAAGTGTCCTTTCCACATACAGTATCTTGACTTACAGAATGCACTGAACAGTCAGTTGCTTAGAGACATAAACATGATGAGAAGGTTTGGAGTGAACTGTGTCAGAGGCAACGCGCTGCGCCAGAAGGCCTTCGGTCCTGTCGATCTGTCGGCTGGGCTGTGCTCGCCACGTTTCCTGGAGCCCTGACAACTCCTCGTTCTTTATCTGATCTCTCCCTCTCTCAGTCCGTCTCCTCCCATCCGTAAATCACGACCCTTCTCCTCCGTACCCCCTCAGCGTCCCGCCAGCATATCAAACAAATGATGTCATCTCCCAGAGACGTGGTTCTCTCTCCTTTTCGATAATTATTCAGCTCCTCACGTCTCTCGAACACAGCTTTTGTATCCCTTTAAAAAAAAGCAATGGACTTTTTTTTGGAGAAAACTATTTTAAGTGTGTTACTGATGCCATTTAGTATACTGTAATATTGCAACTGATACTACCGCTAGCACCACTAATAATAATAATAATAATTCAAACAGTCTCCCCCTGTTTCTATTCAAGCAAAACTAGCCGAGAGAACGCCTCCCAGTTCTGACGCACGGTCACGTTCAGGCACGTTAACGCCACTCGTTCGTTATACTCCCAACAAAATATAAATGTGAAAGTTTTGGTCTTCATCCCAAGTCACAGTGTTCCCCTCGCAGACCCCCTGCTGCGTCGGTTTACCGTTCTGCCCGGCGACCCGTTTTCCCGAGTGCGAGGCGGAGAAAAGGCCGCGTGCGTCGCTGAGCGCCAGCAGCTGTGCGCAGGAATGTGCAGGCGGCCTGCCCCTCCAAACCCGGGGTTTGTGCTACATGTTTATTTTGGTTCCTGAAGTGTGAGGTTTCGGCCGGTGTGGTCGGGCCTGTGCCAGGCTCACGGCCTGGGTCCGGGCCAGCACTTTCCCTCCAGAGCTAATTGAATTCATCTGCACACGGCTAAGCAATAATTAGCGGTTTTCTCCGGCCCCAGTTCTGCTCGGCGTAATTACAAGCCTCCTTTTACCGCTCTGAAATTCAGCGACGACAAAAAAAAAAAGAGGCGGAATTGAAAACGCGTAGCTTAGTTAGCGATTCGAAAATTGTGTATCCGTCATGTTTCAAAGCGTCTCTCTGAATGTTTATTTATTGATATTTTTAAATGCCGCGATCCGCTCAGGTCAGACGGCTGAATACGGGCGCGTGCTTCACTTGTTCATCACGGCGCTCATTAAAGCAGACAGAACCCACAAGCTTGTAGTGTAATTGTATACATGTAAATATACATTACAGAAACCTGTCTCGCGGCTGCCGCACAGCTCAGCACAACTTGTGCGCTGTACGTGCCGTGGAGAGAGAGAGAAAAAGTCCCGCCTGGAGCGAGAATCCTTCCCTCTCTTTAACGGAGTCGAGAAGTCTAATGTTACAGTTCCTGTTTTCCTCTCCAGCGTGAAAGGGGATGCATTTTTTTTCTTCTTTTCGCGCTAACCTCGAGTGTCGTCTTTCAGCTACGTGTCCTATCTCCTGCTGAACCTTTTAACTTTCATTCACCCGGCAACTTTTTAGGAGCCACCTCAAAGCCCCACGACTCCCCACCACCACCAGTTACAGGTGACTAAATTCCTCCGACAGTTGTATTTCAGAATAAATCCCATTAGAAGCAGCACTGAGAATGATCTCGACCAGTAGCCTTTGGGCTGGTAAAAGAGGAGCCTGGGGTGAGGTGGGGGACCTCAATAGTAAATATGATTGATTTACAGCGACACTCTATTTTTATAAAAGGATTGAAATGGGAGGTGGAGGGGAGGGGGGGGAGCAAGGTGCTATGGGCAATACACTGCTTAGAGTGTGGAATGGACAAAACTAAATAAAAGGCCATTCGTCATTTTTATATTAGCCGGGGGGGGGTTTTTCTGGGGGAATTGCGGAGCGTGATTTGTGCGGAGAAGGGGGTGGGGAGTGGGGCCTTTGAACCCGTCTCCGAGCGCCATTATCGAGCGCGGCCTCGGAGGGGATAAATAACCCAGCCGATGCATTCTTCCTTTTTATTGTTGCGGCGGCCCGGGCGAGATTTATTCCCCGCAGGTTATGAGACGTATTGACGCTCACATTCTTTTGGCCGCGCAAAGAGCCTTTTGTGTGACCGGTGGGGGGTGGGGGGGGCTAACGCACGCGGACTGTAATTTACACTTAAAGCGCAGGCCTTAGATTTCGAGAGCGCTCTCTGGTGTTCTCGCGTTAACCCCGGCGCTTGCAGCTGGAGGCGAGGCTCTTCGGGGCCCTTCCTGCCGTTCGGGGGGGGGAAATGGAGAAGCCGGATCGTCTAGACTTCTGCAACAATTGAACGGGGCCGCGGCGTGCGGGGTTACACTCGCAGGGCTCCTCCCGCGCGCGTCTCCGCCTCCCTACGCTTTTGTTTGAAGTTCGCAGTCTGGAGCAGGAAGTCGCGCGCTCGGCGGTCGACGGTGAACGATGCAGTGACCGCGCAGAAACGTTCCGTTTAGGTTCATTATTATTTAGTTGGTTTTTTGGGGCGAGTGGTTCACGTGTTGTGATCACGTCAGTAAGTTTAAGGGGCTTTGTTTGAACTGATTTATATATTTATATATATATATACATGTAATGTGTGTTCATATGACGTACAGATCTTATCAGCGCATCTGCGTTCGTTAGCAGTATTAACCCTTCGAGGAGTATGTCGAGCTACGGTGGCTATTCTAGAACGCGCCGTGACATTCCAGTTGACTCTAATTGATGACATCATAAAGGGCTGCTAATGACATCCTCAAAGAGCTGTAAAATTCCAGAATAGAACCCTGTGAAGTATAACTAGAACTCTTAAAAAGTTCTCGTTACTCGAAGGGAATTCCGCTGCGCTCATTAGCGGTGTTAAGAGAGACAGAGGGAGCGGGACAGTGAGTTACGATGGGAACTGCAGCTCCCGCCTCCGTGGCTCATGTTCATGTGCGACCTTTGACCCACGGACACATGTATGTATCTCGGAGACATTAAACTTACAGATGTGAAGCGCCGGCAGGACACGGCCGATGCAGAGACTCATAAGCCGGGCCGTCAGTTAATGTATGGCGCTGACATGAGGGAATGCGCGGGGTGGTATTCTTAGAACTTTCCGGATGTGGCCATTAGGGTAATGGACAGCTTCCTTGCTTGAGACCATGCTCTTGAGAGATTCTTTCGAGCTCTTAAAGCCAGCTTACGCAATCCGTCTTGGGCAAAACCGGGTCAAACGTTCTCGGACACCCCCCCTGACCCGACCGATGTGTAACGGCCGTATTTTGGTGTCCCCTCTGGAGATCTGTGTCCGGCCAGAACCGGTTCGTTGATTCTTGTTTTTGTTAATGTGCAGATTTTGTTCCCAGAAACAACTTCTCATGGGTGATATTAAAACATTTTTTCCCCCTCGGGCGGCAAAAGGAAAACATGTTATTTTTGCAAAAATAAACTCAGACTCCCAGTGAAACAACCAGACAGCAGGAACTTGAGTGGTGTGGACACATTGCACCTGATAAGCCTGACTAGTTTCTCACTCCGATGTGTTAAAAACACTCACCTTCCAGGGATTGTATTATTCTGCTAATAAACCCCGGGTCGGCCACTACTGCTGACGAATCACACAATAGAGTGGGGGGGTGTGAAATGATAAACCGCCAGCCAGCCAACCAAATCCACTATCCAACATCTGCTGGCACCAATCAGAAGGGTGGAAGCCAGATAAGTTAACGAGGTTGCCCTGGCGCTCTGTTGGAGATGTAAGGCCTGGAGTGGAGTCTACGCTTCCCCCAGGGACTGGTCCATGTGGCACCGTGCGCTGCGTGGCGTGATGTGGGACATGTTTCCCAGTGAATACAGGGCTCCTTCTACAAATGAAGGGCTTAGTCTGCTGGTTTATATATAGCGGGAATAATCAAACGGCTCAGAACGGCTCCAAACGAGCGGTTTGTTGGACTCCCGGGAAACCACCCTCGACGGGGGTGCAGGCGAGCCCCGGTCCTCGTGGCTAGTGCCCAGATGCCTGCGTGGGGACATCGGAGCGGATGGGGGGGCCTAGTGGGCCGCCCGTCGTGTCGTTCCCCCACGCAGGCATCTGCTTGGGCTCCTGGCCTGCGAGGGGAACGGAAACCCCTGGTTTGGGAATGTCAAAGTACCCGGGAACGAAACGCTTCATTAGGTGCCCTGCCCTGCCCCCCCCTCCTTCCCCCACCGGGGCAACCCCCCATGCCAGCAGCGCCCATCCTGATTAAATGTTTGTTTGGGCTTTGTGCAAACGCGGTTGATAATCCGCCTCCCGCGTGCATCTGTTCGTTAAAGAACTGGAGGAGCGTCGGTAGCCCTGCCCGGCTGGTTCTGACGGGGGGGTGCAGCAGCAGATGGTGGGGTTCTGGAGAATTTTGGTGTTCATTTTGCCAGGGGGGGCGGTGTTGCCGAGCGCTGCTGGGTTTGGCTCTGGCTCTGTGGCACCGTCCCGGCCAGCGTGCGAGGCAGAGCGGAGAGGGAACATCTCACTTGACTTTGGCCACAGCGCTGTCAGGGGCAGACCACACTGCTGCCTGCTCCGGGCTCGGCTCTCAGCCGTAACACCAGCTGTGCGATGCCTCGATGCCACGGTGCCACGTCTCACGTCTCACGCACCCACTGAATTATATTTAACAAGCCCTATTTATGGGATGTTAAAAATATGAACAAAAAACACTATAAATGCTCTACATTTAAGCGGATGATTTTAAGTGTTTAAAAAATAACTTTGCTGTTTAGAATCAAATTCCACGTGAAACCGTGGAACTTGTGTTGTGACACGGTTTGTCCGTTCACCCAAATGCTGTGGCGCGTAGTTATTGGAAGAGACACAGAACAACAGGCTGCTGTCCGTCGCACACAAACACCATCGGAGCATAAAAAACTCAACATTTAAAATGCAAATACTAACAGCATACCAACACAGTGTCAACAATCAAAATTAAAACATGAAATTATGGGTGAGGCACTGCAGTACTGTAGCACTTTGTGACATGAAAAACACACATATACACTCACACTCACTCACACACACACACATATACACTCACACACACACACACACACACACACACACATACACACTCACAGTCACACACACACACACATATACACTCACACTCACTCACACACACACACACGCACACACATATACACTCACACTCACTCACACACACACACACACATATACACTCACACACACACACACACACATATACACTCACACACACACACGCACACACACATACACTCACTCACACACACACACACACACACACATATACACATATCACACACACACGCACACACATATACACTCACACACACACACACACACACACACACACACACAGTATGTTCCCCTTGTCCTCACACATCCCTGCCAATTAGAAGGTCACTGGCCTGATTTCATTAGATCTGGATTCCGAGAATCCTACTTTAGACGGTTTAAGCCGCACGCTTAATCTCAGTACAGCCGGAGACCCTAGCTGACCCCTTTTGTTCTTTTCTATGGGCATCGTGACCTTGAACTCTTTGAACTGTTTGTTTAGTTGGTTTTTTTTTGACTCAGTGAAAGTGTTCTTTTCACCACATATTGTACTCGCTTATTAATGTATTGGTTTGTTTTATGCGGCCGGTGAAAGCAGGACTTTTTGAGGAAAGGCTGTTTGAGAGTGTGACTTGGCTTTCTGACCCCCCTCCTCTCCGCGCCCATTGTTTCCAGGCCCCATCAGGCAGAGGACTGGGGCCCCCAGAAGTGCTGTTAACAGGGGGGCCATGAAGCCAGCAGAGTACTGGCACAGGCGGGGGTTAGGCATTGTGTGGAGACGGCGGCCCCCCGTGTGTGTGTGGATATCCGGGCCGAGGCAGGACGTCTCCTTGCTTGTTAGACCACTGCAGGCCCCAGGGGACAGCCTTTTTGTGTAGGCCCGGATTTTTTCAACATTTTTTGTTTTTGTTTTTCGAGTCCTCATTCATTTAATAACTGCAGTCTCTGTATGGTTTGGCTTCACAAGGGGGTTTGTAGAGGTAAGGCTGGGAGTTCCCAAAAGCTATAATAATAATAATAATAATAATAATAAACTTTATTTGTATAGCACCTTTCATACACAGAACGCAGCTCAAAGTGCTTTAAAATCAGCACTATAAAATCAAATTAAATAATATGAGGCCAGGTAAAAACAGGACCAGTTTCTGGGTGCGTAGAGGGAAAAAAAGGATCAAAGATGTACATAAAAGATAGAGTAAAGTATGTAACGACTAATAATAAAGTGTGTAACTGAAATAAAAACAAGAAAGGAGCCGTAAGAACGAGTGTGCGTCCCTGTTCAGACGCGCCAACGCCAGACTCTCCCCTACTGCCACGGATTGTTCTAGAGCTGCCTGTCGCCACCTCGGTAACCTAAGGTGAACCTTGTGACGGGATTATAAACAGCGTGGGCGTGTGAGCACTTCTTAACCGTAATACCGCGCAGCTACAATCACAACAATGAACAAACAAGAGCGGGAGGGCAGTGTCGGATCAAATCCAGTGACACCGTCGTTTACCCCAGGTACATCCTGGCCAACTCCCACGAGCCGCCGAGTTTGGGAACCAGTGACTAAGAGCAACACTGACTGTATATACAGGGTGCATTGTGGGCCGTGCCAGGAAGCTGGCTATCAACGCCCATGCTATTTTTGATGTGTGCCTTGTATAGCTGACTCCAGAGCCAACGGCATGACCCCACTTTGAGGCATGGAGGCAGGCGACGGGTCACCCTACACATGAACACGCCGCGCTCCAGATGTGGTTCGAGGACATTTTTGGTTGGCGAGGTTTTGAGCTGCACACCCTGGCCTGTCCTGGCTCGAGCGAAACGCATCGGTCTTTCTGTCTGACCGCCTGTTCTGTAAGCTCATTTTACATTCACATTCACATTTTAGGCATTTAGCAGACGCTCTTATCCAGAGTGACTTACACAGTTTACATTTCTTTTACATACAATCCATGTATACAGCTGGATATTTTACTGAAGCAATTCAGGTTAAGTACCTTTAGCTCAAGGGTTCAATGGCAGTGCTCCCACCTGGGAATTGAACCTGCAACCTCTGAGTTACAAGCCCAGCTCCCTAACCATTACACTGCACTGCCGACCCCAGCTCCTTTCCTAACTGAGCTGGACTGTGTGTGTGTGTGTGTGTGTGTGTGTGTGTGTGTGTGTGTGTGTGTGTGTGTGTGTGTGTGTGTGTGTGTGTGTGTGTGTGTGTGTGTGTGTGTGTGTGTGTGTGTGTGTGTGTGTGTGTGTGTGTGTGTGTGTGTGTGTGTGTGTGTGTTTTTGTTTGTTTGTGTGTGTGTGTTTGTGTGTGTATGTGTGTGTTTATGTAAGCGTATATGTGTGTGTGTGTGTGTGTGTGTGTGTGTGTGAGGGTGTGGGCAAGTGTCAGTAACATAGAACTGTGTTATGTTTGTGTTCTTTTGACTCTTGTAATGATAGAATTGAACACTTTTACAAAATTTACAATAAGTACATTTGTGGCAAAACTTTTTAGCTACAAGCGTTGATGACTTCAGCGAACTTTCAAATGAGATCATCGGCTCCTGTTTTTTTGTTTTTGTTTGTTTTTTCGTGTTGTGTGCTATTGTTGCTGTGGACTTTAATATCCATTCAAATTAAAGCAGAACCTGCAGTCCTCTTTCATCTGAAGGGTCGTATGGTAATGCTGATTATGCTGGAGAAATGCCTCATTTCAGGTTCCAAGGGATATACGGTGCGAGAGGTCTGCATGCAAACCTGGATCAATTCTGTGTGCCAAAATCCAATTTCTCCCGGCAAAGATACATTACGCTTCTGGGGGGGTGGGTACCCACAGGGGTTAATGTTATATATTTACATTTTATGTCTGCAGTTAATTCATTTAGCTTTTTTCATTTTTTTTTTTTTACTTTGTGAAATTGGTACGGCTCTCGAATCTCTCAAATTTCACGTAGTTAAAAAAATAAAAAAATAAAAGCCAAATGCAATCTTTGAAGTAAATACAGAAAATCAATTATTCGCTCTCAGATTTATTGAGATGGAAATTGATTCAGTCCTAGGTACAGGTGCTCTGGGAAATGGCGAGCTATCGACTGAAATAAATGGATGTGAATATTCAGCGTGTTAATGTACCTGCTTAAACCTGCAGGAGAGGCTGTTTGTGGAACACATAATGAGCGGTTTGAGTGCAGCCTTCTCTAATGATGCCTTCTTTAATGGACAGAGAGAAATCTGCATGATCACGTCGGGTGTTTATTTAGCGGGCATAAGACCTTTTTGAAGGTTGTTAAATAATTAGTGTTTTGTGTGTTTGTGTTTGTGTGTGTTTGTGCATGTGTGTGTGTGTGTGTGTGTGTGTGTGTGTGTGTGTGTGTGGTTGAGGTATGTGTGTGTGTGTGTGTGTGTGTGTATTTTAGTCTTTGTGTGTGTGCGTGTGTGCATGTGTGTATGCATGGGTGTCCGTGTGTGTGTGTGTGTGTGTGTGTGCGTATTTGAGTCTTTGGTGCGTGTGTGTGTGTGCGTGTGTCCATGTGTGTATGCGTGGGTGTCCGTGTGTGTGTGTGTGTGTGTGTGTGTGTGTGTGTGTGTGTGTGTGTGTGTGTGCATATTTGAGTCTTTGGTGCATGTGTTCATGTGTGTGTGTGTGTGTGTGTGTGTGTGTGTGTGTGTGTGTGTGTGTGTGTGTGTGTATTTGAGTCTTTGGTGCATGTGTCTGTGTCTGTGTGTGTGTGTGTGTGTGTGTGTGTGTGTGTGTGTGTGTGTGTGTGTGTGTGTGTGTGTGTGTGTGTGTGTGTGTGTGTGTGTGTGTGTGTGTGTGTGTGTGTGACAGTCAGAGAGGGAGAATGTTCACACTGAGAGCATGTCATCCAGCTGGTGTGTGTACTTCATACACCTTTACCCGTTTCACAGCGAATTATGTGTAAAATAAAATAATGACCTGAAGGGTTTCCGCTAAGATTAGCCCTTAGCAGCAGCTTTCGTTCGCGGGGTTTTACAGAGCAGGTCTCGTACAGCTCCCCCTCCGCCCAGCTTGTGTTTCTGCCTTAGAGGAGAAATAGAGTACTGCTGGAGACACAGCGCTGCTGGAGGTCGTGTGGTGTCCGCGTTTCTCTCGCCGTCTGCTGGTTAATGTGGCAAAGCAACAAGCCATTGGTTACCGCTCGGTTAATGGATTTCGGTGCGGTGCAGGGAAGCCGCACAGATGTGTGTCGTGCGGCAGGTTTCTCTTTTAGAACTCGTTGTCTTTCCACGGCAGCGCGCTTTGATTGAGCGCCGGTGCCCGCGGTCGATGCGGTCGAGTGTGCGGCGTCGTTTGGACGCAGCCTCGGTCATGCCGTGCCCACCAGCTGTGGCAATACGAGGGGGGCTCGGACTGCAGCCCAGAGCGAACGCCTTCTGAAACTCCGTCTGAAAAGCATTTCATTTCTCAGAGGGAGTCCCGGATCCACGTAGCCACTCTTCTTCTCAGACGGCTCTGTAGCTGTTTCCCACAGTTGAGGCAGGAAATATCCACGATGCCCCCCAAAAAACTGTTGTTTTAAAGCACTTCCTAAATATATTGTAGTCAGTGTATATATTTTAAAAGATTTTTTGACGTCTCTGTCCACTGGCAAAGCATATTATACCCTTCTGATCACTATACCTGTGTTCTACCTGCACTACTACCTGTGCTACCATCCGTACATCATGGTTCATTGTATCTTTACTCCATCACAGTATTTGTGAGGGTAAAAAGGCATCGATGACCCCAGCTCAGGTGTATATGCCTGAGTGCAGTGGATTTTTAAAATGTGTTTCTCCTGTTTTTCACCAAATTTAGTGGCCAATTATACCCTCTATTTTTATTTTTATTTTTTCCCTCACCACACAAGTTTGCCAAGCTAATTCTCCGAGGGCAGCAAACTCCGCTTCCTTCGAGATGGAATTCGGCCACCTACGTTCTGGAGACACCCTTACGTGCTTCCTTACGTGCTGGCTCACCCCCTCCGTCTAGGGCGGACAGCCAAACACCGCCCCTGCTCGGGGCTAACGGCCAGGGCTGGTCTGGCAGAGACAGGTTTCGAACCACGTCCCTGATAGGCAGCTCACACTCGTACGGGTGCGTTAGACCGCTATGCTATCCGCTGCCCAGAGTGCAGTAGATTATTATTTTTTTTTTTTTTTTCATTTAACCTTTATTTATACAGGTAATCTCATTGAGACACCGGGTCTCATTCTCAAGAGAGACCTGGTCAGACAGCAGCAGCAATTATACATACAAGTTACAGACAGACAGACATTCAATACAGAGACATTAATACAGAGACGAGGTAAAACAGATTGAAGTGTAAAAGTGCTACGGTAACTGTATTTTAACTCCTATGTACAGAAACAAACCCCCACAGACGCTCTCTCCAAGTTATATACAAATTTTAAGTCAAGAAAAGCAGCCATGTATTTTCCCCTGTTAGGTTATCTGGGCTTTTCCCCAACCCGAGCTGAAATGAACCCGCGTTGTCTTCCCAAAAGACTGCTGAAGCCGTAATCAAACATCTCACTGTACTCTCACTTTCTCACTCTGTCCCGGATATGAAGTGTGCACTTTGCCAGGACGGTGTTTGATTTACTGTCTTGTTTTGGTGGTTTTGTTTCATTCAGATTCCAGCTTGTGTCTTCGACTGCTCTGTCCTAACACGCTGATGGATATTTATGATTACACCGTTGATATTTAGCTTCAGATTTAGGATCGGATTGCTCCTTACCATATCTAATAATACATTTAATACCACTACAGGAGGAAAATAAGGCAATGATTATTATTATTATTGTTATTATTGTTATTCTGCAAAGAAAGGTCAAAAAATAGCACTGGCACGCCAGATTCACCTCAGGACCAAACTGTGAATCTGAAAGACTATTGGGGGTCTCTGGAAACTCTTTAAGTCGTTAGAGCTGGGATTCTGAGGATCAGGTACCCCTGGGGCCCATGAGGGAGTGGGGAGGGTGGGGGGATTTTCTTTGCATTTCCATATTTAATACATAACTTATTTTAGAGCTTCCGATGAAATAAACCTTTCATGGTGTACACGCCCTTGATAATGATGAAATATTCATATTGCGCCGAGTGGCTACATGTCTCGTACCGATCTGTGACATAACTGCGTCACGGTTGAGACGTGCTTCCACGTGCTCGCGCGTTAAACAGCCACTGCGTTTGGCGTCTGTTGTGGGTGTCGTGTCACGGTGTCAGACGTCGACCAGTTTAATTGAGGTGGGGGTCATTTTAGGGGCGCTTAAGATGAAAGGTTTTGGAAACCCCCTTTCTGGGAGAGGTGGTGCCAGAGAAGCTAGTGCAGCCAGTCAAGGTAGCACGGTCACAGGTGCGCACAGGTGACTCACGCACCTTCCCTGGCCTCAATCGCAGCCGAGCCCTCGCGATGGGGGACCCCTTTGAACCGCCAAAATGGGGGTTGGACCCTGCCCGACTGAGACACGGTGCATGTGCACATGGTCAAATGCATGGGCGATAACCAAAACAAGCAAACACTACCCCCCGGCAACCCCCCCGAATGTTACCTTTAACATGACTCCTTTTGTATACTAACATCTCTTTTTGTTTCCAGGTCACTTAAATTACCGTACTAATGTGATTGCATGCTACGTATAATACAGTATAATATAATACTATATCTTTTTTAATTTCTTTATGCTTTTTGTGCTGTAGAGACAAATCTAATGTGTACTGAATGATGTTTCTAAAGATGAAAAAAGAGAGAAAATAGTCCTTTTTGAACAATGCAGGCTTTCGTTAAAAATCTACAGTTTTTTTGCATGCCTGATTTTTGTGCAGATGAAAAATCAGTGTAGTTGTGCTGGACAGTATCTGACTGCTAGGTTTCAATTGACAGCTGAGGATATGTGACTGGACCATGAATCAAAACGGCAAGCATTATTCCTCCAGTGCCAGTGAGGATATGGGAATTACTTGGCAAAGGTAATATTTTCATTATTTCAAAATCTGCACTCCATCTCTCAATATCACACCCTGCTGCTATCTGCTTTGGCTGGCCACTGTTGATTTCACACGCACGCACACGCTCACACACACACCCACATGTGTGCACACGCTCACACAAACACACGCACGCACACGCTCACACACACACACGCACATGTGCACATGTTCACACATACACACACAAACCGCACATGTGTACACGCCCCCACATACACACATGTGCACATGCTCACACATATACACACACACTTGCACGTGCCCACACACACACAGACACACGCACACAGACACTCTCACACTAAATTAAGTGAGAGACAGCTACAGACCGTATCTCCCCCCTTCTTACACTCTTTTATGCTTTACAGCGTGGTGAGTCAGGAGGTGTCTAGAGAGGACAGTCACACTCATTCTGAGCTGTAGTCGAGATGTGTGTGAAAGTGCGTTGCAGGAACCCCCTCCTCCACATCCTCCTCTTCCCCCTCTCTCTCCTCTGTTTTTGTTGCTGTTGTTGTCTGTTACTCACTAGTCACCGAGACGTTCTGAGGATTCACATAAGCAGAGCTTCTCCGGGCCGTTGCGTGTGTATGTAACTGCCTGTGCACGTCCCCAAACACACTCCCACTTATATTCATCCACGATATCAGTACTCCCCTGCTCCATGCTTACCGAGTGACGGCCTGGTGAGCATTTAGGCCCCCAGAGAAAACGTGTCCCTCGCAGTCTCCCACGCCTGTGAGTTTGAGCTGAGTCTCTGGTGCGAGGAACGCTAGTGTGATGAACCACGCCGATCTTTGTTCAGCAAACCTATCCCCTGTTTAAGTCTTCACGTAGCCAGGTGAACGTGCCTTTAAATCAGCCCACAGTGTGGACAGGTAAGCTATGACAAATAAATACATAAACGCAGAAACAAACCCGTATGTGAAAGGCAGTTCCAAATGCGCTTATTTGGCCCTGGAGTTCAGTCGTTTCTTTAAAAAATTTTTTTTAAAGAGTTCCCCTCTCCCCCCCATCTGTCCGGCAACCAATGTCGCACCCATCTAGCTGAGAACGTCCCATCCCGGGGGCGGGGGGGGTGCCTCTGGGACGCGGCCGTATTAGTTACCTGAGAACGAGGAAGGGGCTAAAATGCCAGGTCACTAATGGTTAACCTGCGCGGGCCCAGCGGCCCGACCGGGATATTGTTATACATAACTTGGGTTTCATGTAAACCAAGAGGTAGGGCCGGGATGGCTTGGGCAAACATACTTGTGTCAGTGAAAGTACAACACACATAAACCATCTGTGTGAGGCCCCCTCTGTGGCCAGCAGCGCTGGGCCTCGGCGCGGCACAGACGCACACAAATAGCACCGCTTTGTCGGGAGGCACGATCGCGCCCTGCTCTGCCAGTCGGCTTTCGTTTGTGTGTGCTTTTTTTCCTCCACTGTTTGCGGGAGATAATTTGGGCTTGTTGCTGGCACGGGTTTATTTACAGACTCTGCGTTTTGAGCGCTGCAGGAAAGCCGCAGTGTTGCTTCGGATTTATTTATACTTTTTTTCTTTCTTTTTTTCTGTTCTTTTTTACAGTAATGAAAATCAAATTTTCCTAACAACTTGTGAAAATAAATAAGGAAAGCCATGAACGTAATTGAAATCAATGTTGTGACACACACAAGGTCCCAGACAGAATCTGGCCAACATCTGCTGTAAGCTTCGATGAGCTGGAGGACTGCATATTTATTAAAGTCAACAGACAGCCCCGCTTAGCCAAGGTCGGATAGCCAGTGGGTGTAAATTCACTGGCTTATCAAACCCCCACTCTAGGACATGAGGTTGTGCAGCACAGACGTCCAGACTATCAGTCACTCAGTAAAGGATAAGGGCTGCTATGATAGACAGTTAAGAATTAAAACATTTAAATTAAATGTAGAAAATGCCTGAATGACACCCGATTTCAATTGCATTTTAATTGAGATAAAAAATGTCCTTCCACTGCCAGTGTTGAGTTCATTCTGAATGATTGTGCTTCTGTAAAAGGAAAGAAACTAAATTTACTTGATTTTTTTTTATTTATCCTTGAATGACATTTTTCACTTCAGTGTCCTAATGAAAATGTTTGCTGTGTGAATCCGATCAAGTTTATGCGATGGCTGCGTTTCGAGAGCACAGAAAAAGAAAAACAATGTTTTCAGAGCAGATACAGACGCATCAGTTTGACTCGATTTTTAGAACCGTGGCTTGACGAGCTTAATGTTGTCTCGGTTATCTGGCGAGTGAGACTAGAACTGTCTTGAATGGCCGCCGCGCCACGTTTCTTCACAACCGAAAGCTGTGGGCGGTGCAGAAGGCGTTTGTTTGGACGTTCGAGCCCTGGGGCTGACCACGCAGATTTGCAGGCCTCGCTCTGAGCTCTCCCGCAGTCTTAAAGAGACAGGCGTCCCTGTGCGCACGGTCCAAAGGCTAACGACCGGACTGCGCTGGCGAAAAGGTAGCAGGTCAGACTTCTCAATTCCAGGCTTATTTAGAGGTACGGAAAGGTGAGGGTGTGGTAGTCAGGGTTCGAACAGCGGTGGTAGGGGAGTGTGTTTCTCAGTGAGACGAGCATCGTCGCGGCCTCACGCTCTGGTCTAAATTCACCCCAGAAGCAGACTGCCTCTCCATACCTCCCAGCACACCCCACTGGAGGGGGAAAGCACTTTGTTTCCCTCTTTTTTTATTTTATTTTTTACAGATCTCTGCCAGACATTACCAACAGAGCTCAGAACGCTACATCTCTTATGATTATAAGTGGCTCAGGAGTGGAATCACATTTATACAATGGCTTTGATTGTGTGCCAACACCAATGTTTGTTTTTGTTTTATTTCCCCCTACTCTGAACCAGTGTGGAGTAATCTCAACAGACTGAAGATATCCTGTTCCTTCCGTCTTTAGATGTCTGTTTGTTTTATTACTGCTACCACAACTAATGTTTTGGATTGGCATTACTGGGTATTATAACTGGTGCAATTTCTAGCTTGTCATCAAGTATAGAAATGAAGATAAAACAGTCCAATCGATAAAGGCCCAAAAGCTAGCTGTAATTAGCCTTTGGAGAGAAGCGGTATCAGAGCACTCATGTAGAGATTTGTCAGATGAGCTTTGGGGAACAACGAAAAGGAAAGAGATATTTAAGGCCTTATTCATTTTTTTGTTTGTTTGTTTTTAATCCTTTTTTTTAACTTTAAGCCTGATTTTTTCAAATTCCGATTTGGAGTGGCCGACTTGCACTGGTAGGGTCCGTCTGATTACTGCAGTGTTCTCTGCACAGCTGTCGTGTCCGACTTGTAAACTGTGTGCGCAGCTACAATCACCTGATTAACAGGAGTGAGTCACGGTTGGGTGATGAAACAAGGACCGCCCCCTGTGGATCGAAACCTCTCTCCATGGGGCGATACCTCGACCAATCGCAGCACTGACACGGTCTGGGTCACGGTCTGGCTCATCATCCACACACTGAAACCCAGAGTCAGTTACCAGGATGAACCACCCAGCAGCCCCCATGAAAAACCTACAGCTACCTGCCAAAATAAAGGCAACACTTTTGTAACCCCGGGGTGGACACTCAAACGGCCCTGGCCCGGACCAGGAGAGTGGGCAGGGGCCTGTCCACCGGTACCAGCCATGCCCCCACCCCCCCGACAGACACTCGCAGTACCTCACCCGTTTAACCGATCCCTCATTTACTCAGGTGTTGCCATTATTCCGGCAGTTACCTGTACGTGAAGCACACTTGTGGCTCCGTGCGTTTTTGTTCTTTTCGCGTCTGTGGTGAGGTGAGCGAGTCGGTGACTTTGGGGCCCGGTTTGAGCGGCGGACGGACGACCCTGCCGCTACCGTCCCGCACCGACGTGGGGCCAGCAATCCATTAAGATGCCATCAGATAATCTCATTTGAAACGTAATCCCTAAATGGGACACGCCCTCCAGTCGTTCTGGGGACAGAAAGAGAGGGCGAGAGGGGGGCTGCATCTGTCCCGTTCGGGGACGTTTCTCAGGGCCGAATGAAGACGATGGGTGTGGGATTTGGGGTTGGTTCGATGAGGGAGGGAGGGAGGGAGGGAGGGGGGAAGTGTGAGGGGAGCTGTTTGTTTTGTCTGCTGCGACGGTCGTGTCTCAAGCCGTCTGGTATCCCGGGGAAACCAGACGAGAGGTGATGCCAGATTAATGCCTTGAGCTGGAGGGGCCGTGGAAAGGGGAACACAATGGCCCTCATTAATCAATGAAGTTCAGGTCGCACGCAGTTTGCGCGGCAGGCTGGTTTTAAAACACAGAGTCAGGGTGTGCGATTAAACAGACCGGCCGCTGAATGGAGAGATAGCTTCTGTACTTATAATAGCCTTGTTTCTGTGCAGAACTTTGAGCGGCGTTCAGTGCGTGCTGAGCTGAACTGAGCTATAGCTGAGCTGTGAGCTATGTCCTGAGGCTTCATTTATCAAATATTCATAAAAGAATGACACTTAATCCAGTCATTGGAACAGAGTTTATAACTTGCGTAAGCAGTTGTCAGTTGGGACTTATGGAGGGATCATATGAAACATATTTCTGTTAACAAAAGGGATTATTCTGTGAGTGTGCACAACGCCCAGAAAACACCCCGGATGACCCTGACGCCGCGGGCCAATCACGTTGCCCGGTGCGGTGATGCAGCGCTGCCTCTGCGTCTGTGAAAGTCTCTGTGAAAGTCTCTGTGAAAGTCTCTGTGAAAGTCTCTGTGAAAGTCTCTGTGAAGGAGAGGTAACTGTATCCAGAGTGTAGCCCCGGAGAGCTGACGGGCCTGCATCACGGTGCCGTAGGAAATTAAGATTAAAACCCAGTCTGGCGGGGGGGAAAACAAATGCTTTGATTTCAGTCTCAGCAGGGCACCGGACACTCACAAACGTCCCAAAGACAGATCCATCTCTCTCTCTCTCTCTCTCTCTCTCTCTCTCTCTCTCTCTCTCTCTCTCTCTCTCTCTCTCTCTCTCTCTCTCTCTCTCTCTCTCCATCTCTCTCTCTCTCTCTCTCTCTCCCTCCCTCCCTCTCTCTCTCTCTCTCTCTCTCTCTCTCTCTCTCTCTCTCTCTCTCTCTCTTTCTCTCTCTCTCTCTCTCTCTGAAATGTGAAAGTGTGCACAAGGTCGGAGCGTCTCCACACCACGCTCGCGCCTGATAACTCACTGATTTGGTGTGCTCGCGGTTTGGGGCTGGGCGGCTGGGGGCTGGGGGGGGGCAGGGTTTAGGATGAGATCGGTGCGTACAGTAAAGAGCGGCTGATGAATGGGGCCCACTGCCCCGCTGCAAAGCTCCTGCCTCCACTGTGTGCTCTTTGTTCTGCAAGGTAGGAAAAACTTAATTTCTCATTTCCTGTCAGATGATTTCTGGCAGTCCGGAGAGCGCACGAGGGGGAGAGGAGAGAGAGAGAGAGAGAGAGAGAGAGAGAGAGAGGGTGTTTGAGGAGGGAAGGAAGGAAGGAGGGAGTTTGGGAGGGAAGGAGGGAGGGACTCTGAATACAGGGAGGGAGGTGGAGAGGGAGGTGGAGAGGGAGGTGGAGAGGGAGGTGGAGAGGGAGGTAGAGAGGGAGGTAGAGAGGGAGGTGGAGAGGGAGGTGGAGAGGGAGGTGGAGAGGGAGGTGGAGAGGGAGGTAGAGAGGGGTGGCAGTGGGATATAAGCCCTGTGAACATAATCCTTGGTTTTTAACCCCTTTAAGACTGAATCCGCCTAAAAGAAAAGTCTCTGTCTTTCTTTCTTTTTTCGTTCTTTCTTTCAGTGGAACCATGACCACAATTCGGCAGCACCAAAATTGCAATTTAAGGGCCTGCCGTTGTTGTTTTGTTTTAGTTCGGCTTTGTGGCCCTCGGTCTTAGCTGCGCGTACAGAACGATTTGTATAAAAGTTCAGAGCACAGTAATTAGCGGCGCTCGTCCCCCACAGTGAGGCCTGCTAGCTTGGCCTACCTATAAAAGAATACAGTCAGTGTTCCCCTGTTCAAGCCCCCCCCACCCCCAAGTTCCCTGTCCCCAGTTCCTTTCCCCGATCCGAGCTTAACCCCCCCCCTCCTCGCTAAAACCTCAAACAGCCCGCCCCCGTCAAAGCCTTATTTCCTCGAGGAAGCCTTGCACCTGCGAAATCAAAAAAAGTGTGATGAAAAAAAAATCATCATCCCCTCCCTCCCCTCCTTCCTCCTTTTCCCCTTCCCTCCTTCAAACGGACCTCTCCCGCCTGGGACAAAGGGGGGTCTGTGTGCGCCGGGGGCTCCGGGCTCTGTGTGCACCCCGTAATCTGCACACAGAAAGAAGCGATTGTGTGAGGGGGGGGGGGGGCGTTCTCTTCTGCCTGGTTATTCAGCACATGTACGTAGCATGGCGTGCTGTGGAATAACACCCCGCTTGTCTCCGCTCCGTGCCCCCCCAGTAAACAATCAGAGGGTTGTTGTTTAAATTAGTAGGACGTGAATAAGGGCCCGGCCACCCCCCCTCCGCCCTCCCCGTTATTAAGGGAAAGTGGGCGCTGCTGTACTGTGGGGAACAGTCTGAGGACGCACCCTGACATCATTGAGGAAGGAGACAACGGGACGTTTCACACCACCCTTCCCCCCCTCGGCCCGAACTGGCCCATAGTCACACAGCCAAAATATGCCGAGTGTGCACGATTAAACCTCAAGGTCATCGGTTTGATCACAGAGCATCACACCTGTGTCAGACAATCCGTGACACAAGTGTGACGCTTTGAAACTAACCTCCCCCTCCTTTTCTCAGATGTGCGTTATATAAACCGCACGTCTCGTGAAACGTGGCAGGTGTATGCCAGCCAGGAGGCGGTATTATAAACAAAATGATCATTTAATACTCGAATCTTGACAAAGCACAAAACAAAGGGCGGGGTCTTCAGGGGAATTCAAACACATAAAGTCCACAATCCTTATCTCGTCGTCGTTGTGCGTAATTCAATAGTCGGTACACAAAGGGGGGTCCTCAAACAATCCCAAATATTTCTCCAAACTCTATCCACAGCACTCTCCTCAATCGCCACCCTACTCCTCCCCAGTGTGATAGGAGCTGCTCCCTTAAATAGGCCTCCAAATGTCCTTCAGATGTCCGTAGTCCCAATCGCTTGACCTTGTTCAGGTGCGGGTTGCTGGGAAATGCAGTTTTTCTGGCTCCAATGTGTTGAAGGGCCAGGCAGCCATTTCCCTGGGCAGCCCTTGGGCTGCTACAGTATGTACATGTAGTAAGTATGGAATTGACAGCTTTCTTAATTGAGCTCTTAGAAGTGCCATCGTAAGAACACAATATAGCTATTATAATAATAATAATAGTAATAGATTTTGATTCTTTGAGATGACCTTCATTTGGTGTTCTCTCAACTTTCCCAAGCAATTTTAAATAAATTCCTTTTGCAGTGGGTTTCCATAGGAACAGCACTGGCCATGCCTAGAGGTTATTTGCATTCCTGACAGAAAACACTTTATGTGAAATGTATTTTTCACACACACAAGCACACACACATAAACACAAACATGTACAAAGTGTGTGTGTGTGCGTGTATGTGTGTGTGCATGCGTAGTTGTGTGTGTCTGTGTGTTTGGGTTTGTGTGTGTTTGTGCGTGCGCGTGCGTGTGTGTGTGTGTGTGTATAATGTATTCCTCATAGAATCAATCTTCTCAAGAATCTCCTTGCCAAATGTTTGCTCAGTAACTGAGGAACATGCAAATGTAATCAGTTAACGGAGCGCAGCGCCGGGCAGCACCCTAACAGAAGGGCAGCACACCTAACACTCTTCCTCTCCTCCTCTTTTTCAGGCCCAGAGCTCGCAGGCTCCTCTTTTCAGGCCCAGAGCTCACACACACACGCTTCCTCTCCTCCTCTTTTCAGGCCCAGAGCTCACACACACACTCTTCCTCCTCTTTTCAGGCCCAGAGCTCACACACACTCTTCCTCTCCTCCTCTTTTCAGGCCCAGAGCTCACACACACTCTTCCTCTCCTCCTCTTTTCAGGCCCAGAGCTCTCCTCTCCTCTTTTCAGGCCCAGAGCTCACACACACACACACACTCTTCCTCTCCTCCTCTTTTCTCCTCTTCAAACGGCGCTGGACCAGGGTGCGTTGGTCAGCGTCAGGAACAGAATGTCTCACAAAGCCTGTTTCATTTCGGGGATAGCCCTGCTCGAGGTCGCTCCTTAAAGGGCCAGACCCCCGCCGTGCGGACGCTAGTCGCTGTCGCTCGCGGTGTTCTGGTTTGGCGGGCGGCGCGTGTTTGGGGAAACGTGCCCTGTATTCCCCTGGCCGTCGGGGAGCGCGTCGTGTTTGATGTTCACTTCGCCCAACGATCCGCCAGCGATCCCATCTGATCCACGCCCCCGCCCCTCCGAAGCAGATGGGCGCTGACAGATGTGCGACTAGGAAGCCTCCCCCAGCCACACCTCCCGAGCCTGAGAAACAACAACAGAGAGAGAAAGAGTCCACAGCGGCGCATCTGCAATCTGTGAGAGCCGCTGCAGCTGAGCCCCACAAGGGGGAGGGGGGGGAGGGGGTCATCGCTTCGCCGTCATTTCAAATATCGGGCGGGGCTTTGAGGAGGCAGATGCTGGCGCGGTCCCCAACGGGTGCGCCGGCCGGACACAGGGATTGTGGGAAATGTAGGCGCAGGAGACCGTCATTCTCAGGACCGATTTTATTAACTGAAATTCTGGTCGTTCTTTATTGAACTTTAAGTATATATATATTTTTTATTATTATTTATTTTTATTTTTTTACATGACCTTGGCTTTAGCCAGTGTTGTCCTTTGGAGATGTAATATTTTGTGTGTTTGCTGCGTTTGTACTGTGGATCTCAATGGGAATGAGTCTGAGCGCGGTGTGAGATGAACCTCTCTCTCTCTGCTGTGCTGTATTGAGGGGGATGGCACCGCTCCATGCCACACTGAATAGATTTACAATCATACGGTCACCTCAGCAACTTAAGAGTATCCTGTTAAATATGGTAAAGCATAGCAATGGATGTTTTTGTTGTTGTCATTTTTTTCACAACGTCAACTCACTGCGCTCTCTCTCTCTCTCTCTCTCTCTCTCTCTCTCTCTCTCTCTCTCTCTCTCTCTCTCTCTCTCTCCCCCTCCCTCCCTCCCTCCCTCCCTCCCTCCCTCCCTCTCTCTCTCTCTCTTTCTCTCCCTCCTCTCTCTCTCTCCCTCCCTCCCTCCCTCCCTCTCTCTCTCTCTCTCTCCCTCCCCTCTCTCTCTCTCCTCCCTCCCTCCCTCCCTCCCTCTCTCTCTCTCTCTCTCTCCCCCTCTCTCTCTTGCTCTCTTTCTCCAGTCCTGGTACCTGGGCGAGCTTAGTTCCGTTCCAGGTGTCGAACGGGACCCCGATTCTGCCGGCAAATGTCCAGAACTACAGCATAAACATCATTGGTGAGCCCTTCCTCCAGGCCGAGACCAGCAACTGAGAGAGGACTGGGACGAGGACGAGGAAGAGGACGAGGAAGGACAGCTGACAGGACTGAGGGACTAACCAGCGAGCAGCACTTATGAACAATCTCCCCGCGCCCCTTCTCCGGGGGGGACCCGGGGCCAAGAACACTACGAGGTGAAGCCCTCTGATCACGTAATGTTGCTCAAAACCAGACAGTCTTTGTGTGGAGAAATCCCCCCCCCCCCCCTCTGAATACTGTGATCTACCCCATCAATGACTTTAGATGCCTTAATGTTTGCATGACATGCTAGTTTCTGTTAGTAATTTTCTTGATCTTGCGGGGAGCTCTAGTCCGAGTCGCAGGTGAGTCACAGGTGAGGCTGTTTAACACACACAAAGACTGTCTGCCGCCAGGGCAAACGCGGGCGAAGCCTCCCGCCGCCACCTGTGGGGCCCGCCGCACTGTCCCGTTCGCCGCGGCGCATAGGAACAAAGTGTGAACGTCGACTCTCTCTTTCTTAGATCCACCACAGTACAGTTTCGTTTTGTTCGTTCGTTCGTTCGTTCGTTCGTTCGTTTGTTTGATTTTTTTCATTATTTTAAACCTGTAATCCTGTTGAAGCAGTGCTGATATTTAATGCAAGGTAAAGGTGAACATGTACACTATTATAGAGTTATGAACTCTTTAAAAATATATAATAATGACATGAGGAAAGAAAAAAAAAAAAAGAAAAAAACTATATTATTAGCTTGAGAAAATGTCCCCTTCCGGTGCAGAATGCATTTTGATATTTCCTTTTAAAAAAGGAATAAAAAAATAAAAGAAACGAATCTCTTAAGAGGCAAGTGCAATTGAAATATTATTACTGAAGGGAAGCGATGGTAGTCTACCACCCCTGAGACACTAAATTGAGGGGATTCAATGTTTTTAAGAAAACAGAAATGGAAAACATTTTAAAATAATTTTAAGTTGCATCCTCAATTGAAATGGGAGGTGGGGGGGGCAGGGAGGGTGGGGGGGGTCAATGACAGACTGCAGACACATCTGTTCTAGACAGGAAGTGTGTAGCCTGAACAAAAAAAACTGAACACCAATCAAATAGCACTTATATTCTATTTAGCCTCACCTTCCCTACAAGGGTAGCTCTTATTTATTGTGGGGAAAAAAAACAAACACCCAAAACAAAACTACAAAAAAACCAGACGCTAAAACGAGTCACGAGTCGCCTGCCATCGGCTGTCGCTCGCTAACGGAACGCTAGCCTGCTTCGCCTCGGCCCCTGGAGCTTCTGAAGCTACCGTTTATTTCAAAAATAAATCAACTTTGACGAAAACGGAAAAAAAATATAGGGGAATGTTGGGAAAGGCTGTTAAAAAAAGAGTAATTAAGAAAAAAAATTAAATGTTAAATGGGAGGGGGTGGTGGGGGGGAATGAAGCGAGCGTGTGCATTCATAATCCGCATTTTTCAGCGAAACGCTAATCTAGAGGGAGCGGACGGGCTGCATGGTGCTTCGTGAACGCGAATTAAACAGGTCCCACTGGCTCAGCGGTCGTGGCCGAGATCGAGGCCGCAGAATCCCACAGTTTGCATGGCAGTCACTTTGCCTTGGCATCTCCAGTCCAGATATATATAAATATATATATAGATATGTAACTACTCTTTCCAATAATCTTTATTTGCACGAAGATATCTAGCCCACATTACGTGCCTTGCCTTTTGAATATAGAAGAAACATCACTACACTTGTGTTTTGCTGCATTTATTACCATTTTAAGAATTAACATTTTTATGATAAGGAAAAAAAAAATATTTTGTACTCCGGATGAAATTGTGACATCGTTGATTTTTTGACTACATTTGCTACTTTATCTCACATTTATAATACATATCATGGCTGTGTACAGTTGCCGTTTTAAAGTTTATAATCAACCAGCATTATTTTCCAGTATTTTTGGTGGTTTTTTCTAATAACCCTTCTTCTTTTTTGTTTGTTGTTGTTGTTTCTTCATCTTCCAATTACTATACGGGGGGGGGGGGGTTTCAAATTTATAAGAATTATGCAATACCAAGTTTTGCCTATTATAGGTAGTGCTTTTAGCTATGTTGATTATTAGAAGCTTGTACGGAGATAGACAATATTGTACACATTTATTTTGTTGATGTCGTTGATGTTGTTGACGTTGATGTTGTTGTTGTTTTTTTATTTTAATTTTTTTTTAATTGACCAAAGTGGGAGCTGCTTTCTACGCAGTGAGTGACACGGTCTGTTTTTTTAGCGTACTGAGAGATAGAGAGGCGTGGTTTTTTTTGTTTTTTTTTAATTCTGGGGGGTGTGGGGCGGGGTTGAGGAAGGGGAGGGGGGGTATTATTTGTTTAAACTTTACAGCACGTCTGTGAAGATCGCACGCTTGGTGTAGCGCGGCTGCAAAGTCACTGATCTGTCCGCTGTGACGAAACCCGGTCCTTTCTCTAAAACTCGCCACCTGGGGTGCTAGCACGACTTTGGGAGAAGCTCACGTTTCACAGGAGAAGAGGCCTGACTTGAGTGAAGACAATCATTTGAAAAAGAAACCACGCAAGAGAGAGAGGGGAAAAAACGACAACTTTGAATTTAGAAACTATATGCAAATCGATTCCCAAGCGGATGCCTTAAAAAATATAATAAGTGACTTGTTATGAACGTATTACAATCACCAACACACTGATACGCGCGAAATGTATAATAATAATAATAATAATAATAATAAAAATAAAAAATCAGCTTGGCTTGCCTTGATCAGGTCTCCCAGTAAATATCGTCTGATATGCACTACAGCTGTATTTTGTATCTGAATTCCAGGGATAAATCTCTCCTTCTGGAGAAGCTGTGATATTAAGCTTTGAGTTTGTACTGTGTTTTTTTTTCTTCTTATAATAAGATAAGCTATGGGCATCAGAGGACTGGCGTTCGGCCTCCTGAAGTCCAGATCACTCGATCGGTAATCGTCCACCGTATAGCGTCCAAAAAAAAGAAAACACGTTGAAGATTAAATCCGTTCACACACACAAAAAGATAATCTCAGGCGTATTGCATGTACAGGGCATTACCAATTGCAATCGTGAAATCCCCATTAAGCGTGAAGATGACACTTTACTACCTAATGTGAATTAAGTGTTGTCCTTCATCTCCTAGACGCAGTTTGCACTCTTCTCCGAGTCCTGCTTATGCCGGACGCGCTAGCATGCAAGGAGCCTGCACGGGCTAGCTAACACTCCCCTTATCCCCCAGCACCAGCACACATCTACACACACACACACACACACCACCACCAGCACACATTTACACACACACACACACACACACACACACACACCACCACCAGCACACCAGCACACACACACACACACACACACACACACACCACCACCACACATTTACACACACACACACACACACACACACACCACCAGCACACATTTACACACACACACACACACACACACACACACACACACACACACACACACACACACACACACACACACACACACACACCACCACCACCACCAGCACACATTTACACACACACACCTATACATATGCACACACAAACGCATACAAACTCTCTCACACACACACACATTCTTATGCACACACAAACTCAAACACACACACACACACATTTGTATGCACACACACACACACATTTGTATGCACACACACACACACACACACACACACACACACACACACATATGAACTCTCTCACACACACACATTCGTATGCACACACACACACACACACACACATATGAACTCTCTCTCTCACACACACACACACACACACACAGATGCAGTGGTCAGAAACATGAAACTCAAGTCAAGCTTCGTTTCTCCTCCAACACCAAGATGCTTATTCTGATTGAAGAGAAAAAAGAGAGAAAAAAACCAAGCCACCCTGTTCTATGTGCACTGTTCCGCCTTTTTCATTTTACTTTGTTTTGTTTTTTTGGAGAAAACTTAAGTGCTTTGCAGCCCTTCGGCCACTGGCGATGCCACTGAAGTGCATTTTCCCCCAGCGTGAGCCAGCGTGAGCGTGTTCGGGGCCTGTTTAGGGAGGTGGGTGCAGTGAAGGAGGCTGTAGTGTACATTAAGGCTAAATCATGGTGACGGTAGTATAGCAATAGTCCTTGGGGTATCGTTTGCTGTGGCAGCTCTGTGAAAATGTGTAAGAATGACTCTGAGGATGCGGGAGTATCAATGGTCTTTCAGTTGAAATGCCAGCCTTGTAGACAGCAGTTTGTACACTGTATAGTTTTTGTTTTTTTAAATTTTTTTTTTTTTTTTTTGATGCCCTCTTTTGTAAAGGTAAAAGTTTTTCTTCTTTTTTTTTACTAAGAAATATGTGTTATTTCAATTTTTAAGAAAAATACAATAAAAATAAAGAAAACAACATCATGGAAGCTGGACTTGGGTTACAACTCTCCAGTTTCTATTAATTTATGAATTGAAAAAAAAAAAAATTAAATACTGTCCATTTTTCATATTCCTGTACTTCAAAAGTAGGGGAAGGTTATCCTTTACGGAACTGTAAATGGTGAAAAGTTCTATTTTATGAAGGTATTTTTTGTTGTGTTTTAGTGTTGATTAACTCGGTTTTTGGAAACATTTCATAAATGTTGGAAGTGTCGTTTTTTGTCAGTGTGGCCATAGACAAAGTGATTTAAAAAAATGTTTTTGTTTTTTTCAAATGGGAATTTTTTAGATTTTTATGTCAGATGAGGGTGACATTGGGTATTACATAGGACAATAGGAACAGCGTTGATGCAGCAGAATGAAGATGCTTGATTTTGAAATCTGTTGATCGTAATCACAAATGAAATCACTTCCTGTTCTTTGGTCCCTTAATGAAATGAGAAAAAAAAAAAAAAGCATGCACAATTTAATAGTGTGAAATGTGCTTGATGGGAATCCATTATACAGTGTACAGGGTTTGTATTCATTATTTTACTTTGTTTTTTAAACCCATGATAACAGGATAATGCAATGTTGCTGGCAGTTAGGCCCTACCATTCCGCACATTTTTATTTTTTGTTTTTTTGTGTCAGCTGTGATCATTGATGAACTTCATGTGCTCGAATGACTGGTGTCGGCTAGCCAAGGCTACACAAAGCTACACAAAGCCTTCATCTTTGCAGCCGGGTGGGGGGGTGTCCCTCCTCTGGTTGGAGTGGAGCAGGAATCGAGCCTTCTCTCGCACGTTTATACTCCGTTGACTCCAAGAAGATTCACGTTGCTATCGAGGAGGAATTCAGCGAGCGGCTGAATATTTGCACTTTCTGCTCGTTTCCCCTGTTCCTTTGCTGATGCATAAGCGCTGTTGACATCTGGTACGCGTGTCGAGTGCACAACTCTTCGCCCCTTTGACCTTCCGCGACTTCCTGGATCTGTGTGTTTCACGTTCGCCATCGCTGGCTCTCTGCCCTCCCTGCTACAGCACACGATGTTACACGGGGGGAGAGAGGAAATATGGTCAATTTGTGCTTTTTTTGTTTTGTTTCTTTTATTCTTTTCGTCGTCGTTGTTGTTGTTGCTGTTGTTGCTGTTGTTGCAGCTGGTTTTACATATTAGTATTTTTTTTAAAGGGCTGGTAAAGTAAAAACGAATAATTAAATGAATAATTAAATGAATAAATGAATAAGAACACTATGGTAATAATGGACGCACACATTTGAAATGATTTCACAGCGTTACAGGTATTAGTTGTGACGGTGACACTGGCCCAGTACATACAGTGTTTCAGGAGTCTAGTCCTTACGGTCCTGTTTTGATCTTGTGGGGGGTGGTTGCCATTGGAAACCATATGCAAGGAGGACCTGTGACACTAATGCAATCTCTGTGTAATTCCTGCATTTTTATTGAATGTGTGGTTAAAAAAACAACTCTGCTACAGGGAATTTGGTAAATGTAGTAGCATGCTGCAGAGCGACTTTCAGAGGTACGGGTAAGTGCCAAAATAAAGGCAACACTTGAGTAAATGAGGGGCTCTCCTAGCCCAGGCCAGGGCCGTTTGAGTTCGCCCCCTCCTGCCCCCCCCCCCGCATTACCAAAGTGCTGCCTTTATTTTGGCAGTTACTTGCATGTTCTACACCTACAAGTGTGTTGACTTGGAGGGCATTGGCTCCGGCACGAACAGAATGTGTAAACAAGAACATGATGGAAAACCAGCATATGTAACGTTTACCAAAAAAAAAAAGGAAAAAAGAACTTATTTTTTTCTTTTCTTTTTCTTTCAAAAAAGAAAGCAGTGCCTGTTCAACATCGCAGTCTCAGTGGAGTTCAGCTGTATATAAAACCTCTCGATAGAGTTTCTTCTTTTTTTTGTCAGAAAACAACAAACAGAATGTGTGGGGCATCTCTTCCCTTGTGTTTTGTTATTTTTTTATTTTCCTCCTTCTCGTGTGTTAAGTTTTTTGGACGTGTGTGTCTTCGACAGAGCGTTTGTGCTTCGTTCATTTGAACCTTTCAGTCCCGATAGGATGGAGTGCCCCCTGTATCTTGGTATTTCTCTAAAAGGAAAAAATAAATAAATAGTAGGGCAGTGTGTTTCTATAGATTGTCAATGCTATAGTACATTTAGTACAACATTAGGTGATGAGCTGTCAGTTAAAAAAAAAAAAAAAAAAAAAAAAAAAAAAAAAATTGTTTAAAAAAAAAAAAATGCTTGCTAACCACACAGCAGGGTTTGATCCATTTTTTGGGTCTTGTGGCACTTTTGAACCTTCCGCGAATGCAATTACACAACGAGAATTTTAAAAAAGAACAGCGACACCAACAGAACCGCTGCGGCCGATGCACATGCAGTCACTTGTAGGTAGGTACCTGAATTTAATATTTACAATAATCTTCCTTTTGAGTTATTTTTTCCCCGACCCCCTGCAGCTCCAAGAACACAGATACCCTTCAAACGGGCGTAAATACTGGAGCTGTTTTTCTTCTTCTCTCTTTCTCCCCTCTTTTTCATTTCTCTCCCCCTCTTGGTTGTTATGGAGAGCTCTCGTGGCTCAAGCTCAGCTCGCCGCTCTGAGCCGGTTGCATTTGGCGCGGGGGAAGAAACTGCCACAAGATTGAAATGGGTGTAAATAAGGCTTGACTTATTGTGATTGTTACTGTTATATCCAACCTGTACTGCTAGCAGCTGCTCTTACTGGAAGTGGATATATTTCCTATGCAAAACTGTTAAAACAATAAAATGAGCTATGCTACAAAAAAAAACAACCCACTCAGGATCCGTGCCTTCTGTCTGACCCCCCGGCCCCCTGTCCCGTCCTGTCCCTCTATCACCGTGCGGTCATGATGGTCATCACAAATAAAGAAGATTTGGGCCCTCCCGTGACACCTCCTCACTGTTCACAGGGACGCACAAAACCACGCAGGGTAATAATCACCTTACCCGTTCCCCTCCAGCGCCCTGGCCCCTCCGCCGGGCGAAGCCTCGTTCCCGTAGAAACGCAGATCAGTTACCCTGGGTTATGCTGCGTGCATGCATCTTTGCTGCGCTCAAACTCTGCTAAGTGTTGAGGTTTTGAGAAGCGCCGATCCGCTACACGGCAAACGTTTATTTAAATGTCTTCCATACGTTTGGGTTCTCCTGCCATCAGCAGTGTGACCCTGAATCAGAGGGGAGCGAAGAGTAGAATACATGAAGGTGTGTGTGTGTGTGTGTGTGTGTGTGTGTGTGTGTGACTGTGTGAGACTGAGTGTGAGTGAGAGTGTATGTGTGAAAGAAAGAGAGAGAGAGAGTGTGTGTGTGTGTGTGTGTGAAAGAGAGAGTGTGTGTGTGTGTGTGTGTGTGTGTGTGTGAGAGAGAGAGAGAGTGTGTGTGTGTGTGTGTGTGTATGTGTGTGAAAGAAAGAGTGTGTGTGTGAGAGAGAGAGTGTGTGTATGTGTGAAAGAAAGAGAGAGTGTGTGTGTGTGTGTGTGTGTGTGTGTGTGTGTGTGTGTGTGTGTGTGTGTGTGTGTGTGTGAAGCAAACACGTTTGGGAAAGAGGGGCTACAGTTTCCACTCCGGACAAAATGGGTGAGATAAAACCGTGTGCTACTTGTCTGATGACTGACAAAAAGAACGCTGACTCACTGATGACTAATCCAAATCACTATAGGAGTAGTGGACATAAGAGCGTGGCTCTACATTGTCCTTGTCTCCTCAAGGTGACTTTTCATCTGCAAAGGCAGTACAGAGACACATGCGCCTGTTGTGTGATAGATTCATGTTCTTAAAACAACAAACTCCATTTATTTGCCCATTTATTTGTTGGTATATTGTAAAGAAAAAAAAAGAATTAAAGGTTTAAAAACTTTTCTGACAAAGCCCAGTTGAGTTTTTCCTTCAGGCCACGCACGACCTTAATCTCTCCTCACACTTGCGATGCAAAATTTGGTCTCGGACCAAACTGCACATTTACAGGCCTTGGCTTGAAAGCACTGACCGTGAGGTCACTTCCTGTGAAGGTCTTCATTGCAGGAAGTGAGCTTACCCAGGACACATCGGCAATTAACGGACTCTGCGGCAGGCAGGCAGGCAGGCAGGCAGGCCACTAATGTTCCAATTAACGCAAATAAACACGCGAGCGGGACTCGGAGCTACGGCTGGCCACCGCTACGCTCCAGAAACACGTCGCTGTGTCCTTCAGATAAGCCACCACAAACAAACAGCACACCCCCCACCCTTATACCAGGCACAGCACCGGCGGGACGGATCCCCTTTGATAATCCGGCCTTTCTCCCGACGTTGGACCCGGTCCATTACGCGCGCACAAGTTTGATTGGGAGGGGAAGGGGGGGGCATTAGCCACCCCCCCGCTTCTGCCGAGCACGGATCAATTAGCGAGGGGAACAAACACCTGGCCCTGGGCACAAAAGGAGTTAATTTGGCCGTAAAACAAAAACAATATGGGGTTGTGCTGATATAAA
>JAINUG010000095.1:2960000-3012500 GCA_029706075.1 Aldrovandia affinis
AAAACATGGTCGCTTACGTACGGTGGTCATCGCACTGTAACGTCATCAAAATAAAAGCGTCCGTTCAGAAATGTGTCTCAGAGAAAGTTGTAGATATTAAGAGGTGAGGTTTTTGTGGATCAGAAGCCCTGCTCGGACAATTGCCGGTCGGGTTTCACTCACATTAGCGGCAGCAGGGGGGGGGACTTTTTCTCCTACGTACCACCCCCCCACCCCCCAGTGGTGTCCGTGTGAGCGGGGTTTGCACCATGTGGGAACGAGATCAGTGGGCGGTGCTCGACAGTGCTTGACCCGTCTGATTGGCGGTTCCTGGTGCCCCCTCCTCCCTGCCGCCATGGAAACTGCGGATAAGCGAGTCCTGGTTCTGCTTGGCTCTGAACCTCTCTGACAGCAGCTTCCTGTAGCCCTGCGGGCTCGGGGCGTGGGCTCCAAACTGGGGGCACGGGGGTTTCACACAAAAAAAAAAATACATACATACATAAATAAATAAAGAATATATGAACATTCCACATAGACCCTGTTTGGGTTACGCACTTAACAGGATACGCCTGTTACCGCCGGGAGTGAGAACTACATTGTTAGAGGTCAGGTGGAGAGGGGTAGGGCATTAGTCACATGTTCTAGCAATAGAACAAAGAACAGTCGGAGAGCGACTGTGCCGGCCTTGGGCCTGTGGTACAGTGGAAGAGAAATAACGTGGAGTTTGTAACCTTACGCATTTTAAGACTTACACACGTACCGTACTGTAAGAGTAAGGTAAAGGCTACACAGATCTAACTAATCTCTAATCCTACTGTATTCACCGTTCTATGATGGTGATATGAGAACAAAAACAACAACAAAATGCTTCAGAAATTATCACAGCGTTTGTTTTTGGTGAAAGCACGCAGGGCTCTCTCGTTGGATAAGCCTGTCATCAGAGGGTGAGTTATTGGCTGCTCCCTCATTAGAGAAACTGGTGATTAGTTCAATCCTCCCCTACCTCGCTCTCGAGTAACAGCGTCTATAGAAACAAAGAAAACAATCAAACAAAATTAAACTCTGGAAGTTTTAAAAAGGAGAAAGTAAAAAGGGGGGAATCAGCTGAGAGTACACATTATGACACATAATTAAAATGTAGAGATTATAATTAAAAATACCAGGGACCAAAATACCATCAATACACAGGAGCCCCCACCACCTGGGCCCAGGCAGAGTAAACACAGCCCTCCAGCCCGCGGCGTAGCTGTGGGGGTTTGATTGCGTTACACTCCCAGGACACTTTTACCTGGAGGGGAGGAGGGGAGGGGAGGGGAGGAGGAGGAGGAGGAGGGGAGGGGAGGGGGGGGGGAGGGGAGGGAGGAGGGAGGGGAGGAGGGGAGGGGAGGGGAGGAGGAGGGGAGGGGAGGGGAGAGAGGAGGAGGAGGAGAGGAGGGGAGGGGAGGAGGGGAGGGGAGGAGGAGAGGAGAGGAGCGGAGGGGATGGGAGGGGAGGGGAGAGGAGGGGAGGGAGGGGGAGAGGAGCGGAGCGGAGGGAGGGGGAGGGGGGGGGAGGAGGAGGGGAGGGGAGGCCCGAACGGCAAACCCACCGAGCTGCTGAATCAATTTCACACAGATCTCTGATCACTGAGCACTGTGACTGCTCCACACACACACACACACACACACACTCACTCACTCACTCACCACACACGCACACACACACACACACACACACACACACACACTCACACACGCTCAGACACACACACTCACTCACTCACTCACTCACTCACTCACTCACACTCACACTCACACACACACCACACACACACACATACACGCACACACACACACTAATACCACTACACCTGCAGCTCCCGCTGAGGGAAAAGCACAGACATGCCACAGGAATAATCCCAGCAGAACTCCCCCCTAAGCCCCGCACACAACCCACTTTTACAGCATGCCAGGTGAGTCCATCAAAAGGCCACTCCTGCAGTCTCATCATTCAGGTTTATAGGGAAAGACAAAGAAATCTCACTCCTACAAATCAGAATATACAACTTCCTGCAAAAATTATTTTAAAACATATAAGTATTTGAAAATGTACAAATGTACAATATACCATAGTATGCATTCAATTATAAATCTAACAAGCCAAAGTGACTTTAAGTGAGAAATAATACTACATTTGGGAAATGAATTACAATAAATCATCATGTAATTGCGTAGCGCTCAATAATCATGTGATCCAACCCACAGTAGGTTCCAAAACAGTTTGACCATTGGCTAATGAAGGTCATTGGTTTCAGTAGAGCCTTGACCTTTCTGGGGTCCCCACCCCCAGTCCCCCCCCACCCCTATGCCCTTCCCCTGTGTCCTCCACGTCTCCCACTGGCTGGCGAATCGCAGCGCTGTAATTGTTGTTTGATTTACCCGACTTTATGAGGCGAGACCGGTGTTCTGCTCTTGGGAGACGGGCAGATAGCACTTCTTCAAATAACGGATGATAGCAAAGACGGTCTCTCTCTGGTGTCCCTGTTTACGGTGGTGACAAAGCCTCGCTCCCCTCCGGTCTGGCCTAGCCTTGGATTACGTGATATTTGCGCTTACGGCAGGGTCACCATACTACCAGTGTTTCATTGTATTACTGGTTTTTATCTGTTTTTTATCTGTTTTTTTTTAACCTTGGAAATGTCCGGTTTTATAGGTTTTATAAATATCTAAAGGTGTCCAGGTTTTTGGCACAGCTTGGCACATTTCTAAATATGCCAATATGTAACCTGTCGTAATATGAAAAGGCAGGAAGGCTGGATTGGCCCTCTGGGGGTGTGTGTGTCCGGAGCTCGGGGTGTGCGGGGAGCTGATTGTGTTAGATTTTTTCATTCATAAAAGGGATTAACAAAGCGAATGGCACGAGATTTTTCAGGCTGAGCTCTGCCCGCTGAACCAGGAGGGACATACTGCAGGTGGGAGTTCATTAAGGACAAATTCTGCCCTGATATCAGGAAGTGGTTTTTTGACATGGAGAGCTGTTGAGAGCGTGGAGCAGCCTGCCAGGTGATGTAGTGGAGGATACTCTCTAGACCGGAGGTAAGTGAACATGGATGGATTGGATGGGCTGTTCTTGTCATTATGTATTTGTATGCTCTTCTCAAAATTGATAGTTTCTCATTTTTTCCCTGTTTTTCTCCCAATTTGGTTACCAATTATACCCTCTATTTATCCAGGTAACAAGCTAATTTTTCCAGGCCGGTAGATCTGCCTCTTCCGAGACGGAACCCGACCAGGGACGCCCTCCCTGCTCCTCGACGAACTCGTGCCGGCTCACCTTCCCCCCGGAGCGGACAGCCAAATTCCGCGCCCGATCGGGACTAACAGCCAGGGCCGGTCTGGCAGAGACGGGTTTCGCATCCCTGATAGGCGGCTCACACTCGTATTGGACCAGGCAAGATACGGTGCGTTAGACTGCTACGCTATCCCCCGCTGTATTTGTATGTTCTTAATAAGGCCTCTGTTATTCCGGGCCCGGCTCTGGGGGGGCTCTGGGGGCTCTGGGGGCTCTGGGGGGGCGTGAGTGCCCATGTTACACAGGTAATGTGCACCTCGTCACGGTGAGACCTCTGCCAGGCTGATACTGTGTCTTCAGGCGCCGCTCTGTTTCCTATCGGTCACGCACGTGTTTGCATTTTCTCCGTCGCCGAACTCCAGCAAGGACCCGCCAGGTCCGTTTCGACACCTCCCCCTCCCCCCCCCTCCCCCCGCGCTCATGGCACGCAAGACCCCAAAACACCCCCAAACAATGCGTTGGGTTTTCCCCCCCCCTCAATCCGCCGCTATCCCTGCGGCTTGGGGATTGTGAAAGCTCCTTTTGTCAGGCCTCAGCTCCTCTGTCAACACTGGAGGCTCCTGCCACAGACACCCCCATCCCGCTGAACACAGGAGCTCAGCCTCCATTTGTTCAGATGTTTCATTCTGCAGACCATGATAAAACCCTGGCCAAGGAGTCCTGCGGTTTTTAATGCTCCTCATGAACTACGGAACGCCAGTACTCCAGTACTGTTCCTATGTCAACTGCCGACTGCTCTAAATTACCAACATCATTGCCCACCCCCCCCCACACTCTGCCTATTTGGTTCGTGAGAGAGAAGGAAAAACAAAACTACTAGAATGTTGAAGTTTATCGGCAAACTCTATCCTGCATGTGAGAGTGGTTACACTTAAAGAAAGGACAATCTGCTGGGTCATCGGAAAAAAACAGCAGTGAATGTAAAAGATTTGTTGATGGATTACGCGTTGAATATTTGTTACAACTTTTTGGCCACAAAGCAGAAAAGCGTTAGAAAGCAAGGAACATTTGACTGTCACAATAAGTTTTGTCAAAGACGATGAGTCTGTTACTCGTTGTACAGATAGAGGGGTTTCAGTTTATGAGTAAGGATTCAATTGCTAAAATACTTAAGTACTTACGTTTTACTAAAAACTTTTTTGACCTTTAGCACGAACATTTTGCCTTCATTCAAACGATGAAGTATTATTTATTTATTATTTATTATTATTACGTTACTATTCATGATTATAAATTATGATTTACTACAGACTTAATATTCATTAACATATGTGAGAACCCCAATGGAAAAAAAATTAATAAATACATAAAGAATGTCGTTTTAATCCAATATTTGAATGCTCGCCGATGAGAAGCGTTATCCCTAATTACCAATAGCTTGAGATGGGCACCACTCTGAGCTGTCACGAGGTGAAGATTATGGCGCCAATTGTTTTCCAATTGGCCCACTGGATCTTCTGTTGACTTTATGTGCCCATCCATTTCAAAGCGAACGGCCCACGTGTTCCCCATTACGGCAGTCTGCTGAGTCTTTACACCAGAGCTTAATCAGCACCTAATGGCGGCACAAATTACTTTCGAATGTGTCGGGAGCCGCGCTCGTTCCGCCCAGCTGAGCCCCGGGCCGCGGCCCCGCCACGTCTATGAGCCGTGTGATCCGCGCGCCACGCTCGTGCTACCAGGTACGAAAGAGGCGGAGAGAGAGTCTGGACGAAAGCGATTCTAGGATCTGACCTAGGCAGGCAGTGTGGCATAATGGTTAGGGAGCTGGGCTTGTAACGCAATGGTTGCAGGTTCAATCCCCAGGTGGGGGCACTGCTTGAGCAAGGTACTTAACCTGAATTGCTTCAGTAAAATATCCAGCTGTATAAATGGATTGTAAATAAATGTAAACTGTAAGTCGCTCTGGATAATGCCTGTAATGTAATGTAATAATGACCTTTAGTCACAAGAATGTGAGATCTACACATGCAACATTTTTCACGAATTTACTGTTACATTCCCCAAAACAAAAACACCACAATGGTGGTCGCTCTCAAAATCGGAATACCACTCTATCTGTGTGACTAAACATTTTCAGGGGGGCTGAGATGAAAGACAGGGGGGCTAAAATCGCCACTCTCCTCACCCCAGCATATTTGGGACACGGGCCGGGAGAAAGTGATGGACTCCTTAACGGGAAAGCCAAAGACAATCTTAGTGTCTTCCCCCTCTACGGGAAACATCACAATCAATGCGAACATCAACAGGCGCGTCGGGGAATCTTTCTCTTTTCTTTTCTTTTTCCAAAACATGCATTCTCTTCGCAAATACAGTAATCACATTATATGGTTATTAAGTGCTGGAGCGTTTTTTTATTATAATTCTCTCTCTCTCTCTCTCTCTCTCTCTCTCTCTCTCTCTCTCTCTCTCTCCCTCTCTCTCTCTAAATGAAAGCAGATTCCACCACAAGTGGGCTGTTACGCGTCTTCTGGGCTGCGAGTGTTTCTGCCGGGTCAACTTCGGAGACACGTGTCGCAGCTGATCAGCCTCAGACTTTATTTATACGCGGACGACGTCTGCACAAAATAAACGATAAGGTGGTTAGGGGATTCGCGCGCACGTTCCCATGCGGCGGCCGCTCCGTTAAATGGCCGTGTCCTCTTCTGACACAGACAGGCCCTGTCACAGCGGGGCTTGCGGGAGACATTTTTCCATCGCTCTGTTCAATCTCAACGCGCTCTCCACGCTCTGGAATCTCCGTGGCGCGGTGTCCTAATTGCGATTCCCAGCGACAGCTTCATAATGATGGAAAACCGCTGGCCTCTGTGGCCTGTTAAAGCAGAGCCTGCAAGGCCTAGGGGCGTAACCACATATTAAATATTCGGGGGTGGACAAAATGAAAGGGGATGTTTTATATCAACAATTTATTGAGGGGGTGCAGATATGACTGTTTTCTATATTCGGGGGGGTTAGGGTTCGAGTTAGGGTTACATGGGGGTTATATGTCCATCCGCCCAATCGTTACGCCTATGATAAGAATGCTGGCTTTCAGGAATACTCGTCTTTATTTTGAGAAGCGGTGATGTTTATCAGTTGAGCGCGCCGCCTCGGCAAAACGCGTCGGATTCTCGAAGTCCCCCGGGGTTTTCCCACGAGGACACGCGTCAAACTGCGTTGAGAGGCAAGCGCACGGTCTACAGGGTTCTGTTTTATATTGTTACTTTTTATTGGTTGTGCTTCTCTTCCCTCCGATGTTCTGTTGAATTGAACACGAGGCACGCGCGCGCACACTGCGGGCGCACAGAGAGCGCCGCATGGAAAGCATTAGGCCCGCGCCGCTGCCATTTACGCCCAGAGTATTTATGCGACCGCACTAACGTCCAATAAGCAGCTTATGCGTTTGATTATGGTTTTGCTGTTTAAAAAAATATATATGCAAGAGGCTATCAGGCAATAATGCGGAAAAAATGCATAAATAACCGTACCCGTGTGATCCACGGCAGCGCGAAGGAAAAAAAGAGGCCCCTTCTGAATATTCTCAGGCGTTCCAAGTCAGGCAGACAGAAATGGTGGTGCATCAATCACGGTTCGGGAGCGGCGGTTCAGCCCCTGTCATTATCCCTCCGCAGCACTGTGAAAAAGCAATAAATTGTAAAAAGAAAAAAGAAAAAATAGGTGTTCATTGAACCTAGTCAAGGAACAGCGAGTGTAATTAAGGCACAGGTAGGCTCAGGTGGAGATGGAGAAAAGGCCACCTTGTGTGGTTATGGTTATGTGGACACACGTCAAGAGTTCAGGTCGACGCCACCACACCTGTAGACTAGCTTCAGAGAACTTCACCACTGTGTCTGAGAACACGTGTTAGCCCTCGAACCGGGCCTTAGACTGCTTGGGGCCGATTCGTAATGAATAAATTGGGTGTTAAAGTAGAGGAAGGGTCATATTGCACGTGTCTGTACACTTCGCTAAATGCTGATTTCGTGTAATTGGACCATCGGGAGATCCACAGCGTGTGGGAGTGCAGCTGCGCGTGAATTCGGTTCTTTTGTGGCGGTCACCGGCGCGCACTTTAGACGAGGGGTGGCACACTTGCGGTGGAGCTGATGGAGGAGAGGTGTCCTCCGTTCCGCACCTGCTTTTAAAGGCGGCGAGCGGGAGGCCGTCTCCGTACGAACCCGCCCCCGCCCGTAGGATGAGCGCTCTCAGGACCACGGTACGCCCCTCACCTTCTGCCCCCACATCACGGAGGAGAGAGGACTAGAACAAACACACCGCAATCAAAATGGATGAATATTTCAAAAGGCAAACAACAGCACACACACACACACACACACACACACACACACACACACACACATACACTCACACACACACACAGACACACACTTACACACAAACACATACACTCACACACACACAGACACACACACACACACACACACACACACACACACACACACACACACATACACTCACACACACACACACACACACACACACACACACACACATACACGCACACACACACACACACACTCACACACCCACACACACACACCGTCTCCCCGTGTTTATGAAGAGAAGCATTCTCTCTCCGAGTGCTAATGGGCTATGGTGGCTCAGGACCAAGTTTTCACAGATAAATACAATGAGGAGCTGGAGCAGCCATGCGTCTATGGGGTGTGTGTGTGTGTGTGTGTGTGTATATGTGTGTGTGTGTATATATAAGTGTGTGTGAGTGTGAGTGTGTGTGAAGTGTGTGAGTGTGTGTGTGTAAGTGTGTGTGTGTGTGTGTGTGTGTGTGTGTGTGTGTGTGTGTGTGTGTGATGATGATCCAGGTGCAGCTCTGCTCCCAGTCCTTCGTCTCCTGCACACCTGCACTGCATTAGGCACAGAAGCTGGTTAATGAGCAGCAGGTGTGGAGCGCAGCCCTGAGTGGATTTACTGACCTGCTGTTTGTTTGTTTGTTTGTTTGTTGGTTGGCGGTTGGTTGGTTTGTGGTGGCAGAGACAGCCGCTGCCAATTCTACGCGATTCTTCCTCCCGTTCACTTTATACACACACACACACACACACACACACACACACATGCGCACACACAAAAAAAGGGAAATAATTTTGAGCTTGAAAATGAGTTTTGAGTGCTCTACAGCAAAATACTTCTCTCTGCCACCCCTCCTCTTTCCCTCTCCCTTCCCCTCTCTCTCTCTCTCTCTCTCTGGTTTAGTCACTAATTATATTTCATTATTGTAATGTTTTAATTGCTATATTTGTGGTTTGGAGAGAGGAGAATTGTGCTGGCGTTAGAGAGGCCATGTGAGACAGCAGTGTGTCTGCTCGCACTGGCGTACAGCTCGGACTCAACGAGACAGTTGGTGAGGACTAATTGACATCATACTCAGCTAATTGCGTGATGAATAGTCCGATGTATAGATCTTGTCACACACATACTGTGTATTTCTCTGTTCTCTCCCATAATGAGGGCAAAACTGTGTAATTACAGTTAATGTAGGGAGCACACATTCTTTATTTCAGCGTGATTTACCAGCTCACATAAACAAGTTGGATTGGACTCATTTTTCTTTGGGGGCTTGTCAAATTTTTGTGGTTAATTTTTCCTCGTGCTTCGAGGCTAGCTTTCAGCTCAGAAATGTTAACGCCACCGTACAGCCAGAACTCGTCAAGCGCATAGATGAGAATCTTTTTTTCCTATTGGCTTGAAATTGTGCTGTTTGACAGCACAGTGCACAATACAGCACATTGTCACACTGATTATAGACTTCAGGTCATCAACTTTAAACAATTCAGGATCTTGTATCGGAATGCGACCACTTCTCACCTTGCATGTTAGGTTACTGTCATAAAAAACATGAACATAAACATAAAATTCAACTTAAATAAAGATAAACTTTAAAAAAATAATAATAATTGTTTCAGATTTTTTCCCCTTTTTCTCCCAATTTAGTGACCAATTGTACCCAATTGTGTACAGGTGAGTGCCTTCACCGTTGCGCCATCTGGGGGCCCAACCAAAATAAAGTTAACAGAGAAATTGCCCCTTACCCATCATACCTCTGACCAAGTACAGAATTCACCCTTGTTTTGATTCAAATAATCCATCCACGATATGCTCATGATCTCATGTTGGCACGCGGGCCCTGCTTACTCCAAATGTACTGTAACGAATACGAAGCGTGAAACCAGACTCAGTACTCTTTGCCCATATTTTCTCCCAATTTGGATTACCCAATTTGTGTGTTTGTGCTCACCAAATCAAATCATGCATTTGCATAGCGCATTCCACCAAAGCAAGCCAAGGGCAACAGTGGCAAAGTGGAAAAACTCCCTTCGGTGGAACAAATAGCAAGAAACCTTAGTAAGGAACGTGACCCGGCTCGCAGATTAACGGTCGGGAGCGTTTTAAAGGTGGAGGTTTAAGCCCCAAATCTCCCTCCCTGGTGGGGCCTCCTGCGTGGTCCAGTGGTTACGACGTTCGACGCTGGCCGCGAAGACCGGGGTTCGATTCCCCGTCCCGTCCCAGAGTCGGCTCTGGCCGGGAGTGCCACCGGGGGTGTCCGCCCCAGGGAGGGGGGAGGGAAGCCGACATGACGTTCGCTGCGCATAAGAGTGGTCCTGTAGTACCGGGTTATGGTCGACGGCCTGGTGAGTGCTGTCTCGGAGGAGACGTTACTTCGCCTTCGTACTACGGCAGCAAACTCACATTACTGGGGGGGGATGGGGGACTAATAAAATAGCGGGTCTAATTGGCTACTAAATTGGGAGAAAAAGGGAGGAAATCCCCTCCTTGGCTCCGCAAGTGGTCAGAGGGGAACACTTCATGTGCAGCTTGTGCGGGCAGACTGTGGGCTTGACCAGAAGGGGGCGCTGGTGGAGATCTCTCCCTCCCTGGGTGATGATACCGCCAACCCAATGCATCGCCCTGACACAGTCTGGACCGGACCAGGAGCCCATCTACTAGAGTGGTGCCTCAACAATGAGCCACCCAGCAGCCCTGCAAAAGCTGCCTCTTAAAGGAGCTGCCATAGAAACCACCACGCTAAGAGCTCATAACCGCCCAGGCTCAGATGGCAAGCCGGTGACCGCTTCAAAAACAGAGAGCTTTTAGTTTTAGTCGAGTTCCCACTTTTCAAACGTTACATTACTATGAATTTTTGAACAAAAGTAACATTTTTTAGCAGAACCATGTTGGTGGAAAAAGAGGCAACTCATCGCTGTAATCTTGTCCCTGGCGCGGTCTGTGCATCTCCTTCGAACCCCCTCCGAAGCGATGATGCAACCCCTCCATTCCTCCGTGGAGTCTGTTGTTTTTCAGAGAGTACGGTGGGTTGTCAGATACAGATAGTGCAGATGAACAGATTTCCTGTATGGGGCTGGCGGGCGGCCCCGACACGGCTCGATCGTATGGGGGGAGATTTACAGCGGGGGGTGAGGGGGGGCACTTCTAAAGCACCTGTAATGGAAGCCAAAGAGCGCCTGTCCTGCCACCGTCTCTCGTGGGCCGATTACAGGAGGCTGAGATGGAGCGACTGCAGTTTAATCAGGAGTGGGATCTGCAGTCGAGCTTCTTGAGCAGTTTTGTTGAGGTGGGGGGTGGGGGGGGGGGGGTATGGGATTTATTACCCGAGGAACAATGGTCCTCCAGAGGAGCCTATAACTCCTTAGATCTCCATGGCGATAAGTGTAACTCGGCCGCAGCTGCGGGACTCGGTGTGGGAGGGAGAGGGAGAGAGAGAGAGAGGGGGAGTGAGAGAGAGAGAGCGAGAGAGAGAGGGAGGGAAAGGGAGAGAGGGAGAGAGAGAGAGAGGAGGGAGAGGGAGGGAATGATTGAGCAACTGAGGGAGAGGGAGAGAGGGAGGGAGGGAGGGAGGGAGGGAGAGAGGGAGAGGGGGGAAAGGGAGTGAGTGGGAGGGAGAGAGTGATTGATTGGGAGTAACTGAGAGAGAGAGAGAGTGAGTGAGTGAGTGAGTGAGTGAGAGGGAGAGAGAATGAGTGAGAGGGAGAGGGGGAGAGGGAGAGGGAGAGGGAGAAAAGAGAGAGAGAGAGAGAGGGAGAGTGGAGAGGGGACTGGCGGCAGGGTGGGCAGCATGGGGAGTGAGTGAGCTCTTTCTCTGGCTGATAAAAATCTACCCTGATTGAGAACGTGCTGTTTTCTGTGTGTATACATGGGTCTCGTCAGTAAGGGGAGTTTGGGGTTCATCTACATGGGGGGCGGGATGTAAATTTAGACGGGGGTGGGCGGAATGTTCCGGCCGGGATCGACGCAAAGGCAGCCCTCCTTCCGGGCCTCTCGTGGGCGGGTCGCATTTGAAACCACGATCGCCTCGTCAGCCGCATTAAAACCCCACTCCTTCACCTTGCAGACTACTGAACTCTAAACAGAACAGCGCCTAGGTGACCAGTCGCCCGGACTGTTACCGTTCTGTTGCGCGGAGTCAGCAGGAAGCGCACCGTGTCACGTTACTGTGACCGTGTTTAAACGCTTTGGGGTGGTTTGGAGCAGCACGGATCGACAGGGCTCTGGTGAGGGAGCTCTCCCTGCCTGCCTCATGGCACCCCGTGACTACCGGCAGTTTGCTTTGTTGTTCTGACGCCCCCTCTCTCTAATGAGTACAGCAGCGTTTACAACCCCAGAGATCAAAGTTTATGCCTGTAAAGACATATTTCTGTGCAATTTGGGCAACGGTGGGAAAAACCTGCCGACCAGCCCCCCCACCCCCCCCCCAGTTTCAGATGGTCTCTTTCAGAGAGCTAAGCCTGCTGGGAAAAGCACTTAGTGAAGAAAAATGTTGGAGTCGGATGTAAAACCATATTTCGCTCTTGGTGGCATGAGCAGGTATTTCTAAATTGCAGGGGCAAAAAAACTATTCAGTTATTGACTAATTTCTTTAGAATATTGTGTATTAGATCAGCGATCGGTTAAATCGGTGATCCTCTTTCTTGTCTGTTTTTGCTCGACGTCAGGTTTTTTTAAGAGCTTTGACGCCAGGTTTTTTTGAGAGCTTTGACGCCAGGTTTTTAGAGATGAACGCTGGTGCAGTTTGGCGGCGAGCAGCCTGTGTGTAGAATGTTCCCAGCTGTGGGACCGTGTTCAAAGCACCGTGTAAAGCACCAAGTGGGTGCTGCATTGAGTTTATTGCACTGAGTGTTTCGAGAGCATGAGATAAAAATAACTACACCAATGCAGTCCATTATTATTATTATTATTATTATTATTATTATTATTATTATTATTATTATTAGTAGTAGTAGTAGACGTAGTAGTATTACGATTCAGTAGAATAGATATCTAAACAACATACACTACTGGTCAAAAGTTTTAGAACACCCCCATTTTCCAGTTTTTACAGAAATGTAAGCAGTTCAAGTCCAGTGAATAACCTGAAATGGTACAAAGGTAAGCGGCAAACTGCCAGAGGTTTAAAAAAAAAAAGTTACCAAAAAACAATGTATAACAAAAATAATGTCAATTTCAGAGTTCATAGTGTCCTCTTCCCTTTTCAGGGAACAAGTAATGGGTTAACGTGGGTTAACAGTCCGACTCTGGATCCAGCAAAAGAGCCCCACACCATCACCAAGTGACTGCTGCACATTGGTGGCGGTCGAGGTGAGTCTGCCCTGTTTACTGTACTGAGTGTTTCAAGAGCATGAGATAAAAATGACTATACCAATGCAATCCATTATTATTATTAGTAGTCGTAGTAGTAGCAGTATTATTAGTATTATATAATAATAGTGGCGGCAGTGTGGTGTAATGGTTAGGGAACTGGGCTTGTAACGTTACGGTTCAATCCCCAGGTGGGACACTGCCGTTGTACCCTTGAGCAAGGTACTAAACCTGAATTGCTTCAGTAAAATATCCAGCTGTATAAATGGATTGTACAGAAATGTAAACTGTGTAAGTCGCTCTGGATAAGAGCGTCTGCTAAATGCCTGTAATGTAATTAGTATTAATAGTATTATTATGATTCGGTAGAATAGATATCTAAAGAACATATATGCATTTGAAAGGTATTTTTTATTAAGACTGTAAGTTGCATTGAAAGGTTTGAGGTTTGGGATGTGGGGTCTGGGGATGGGATCACACCTGGCCATTGGACGTTGACCCTCCGTTTGGAGGAGGAGGAGGAGGAGGAGGGGGAGGGGGAGGAGCGATTCTTCAAACCGCAGACAGGGGGGTGGGTCAAGGTGCATGGCGATTTGTACGTTCCATTCACAACTGAAAACCACTGCGAAACGAGGAACAGGGTAACGACAGAAACGCAGTGTTACAACAATTTTGCTTATTTGTATTTGAGTGTTTATTTATTTTTGTTGCGAGTGGCTGTGGTAGGAGTGGAATAAAGCGATGGGGCTGTGCAATTGTATGAAAATGAACCACTTCAGGGGTGTTAACGGCCCCTCTGCTTTACCTCGGGACCTCAAAGTGGGGGTGTGGGTGGGGGGTAACCTGTCTCAGCCTCTCTCTCTGCCCCCTGCCCCCCCTTCCTGCCCTGCTGGATCCACCCCACTGAGTCCATGCGCAGATATGCTTCTGAGCTGCAGCCTCGCTGCCTTTCCCATAAAATTTCAGTTTTCGTTCCCACAGCCCCTCTCCCTGGACACGGCCCCCCCCGCCCCTCTCCATGTACCCCCCAGAGAGGCAGTCTCATTCTCAGACGATAAGTCCTCGGCTTACCGCTCCATAAAACTAGCTGAAGAAAAAGGGGGTGATAGCTTTTTGATTTCCAGCTTCAGGATTTCTGAAGTCCTTTTCATTGGCTGGCTGTTAGAACACTCACCTCTAAAAGATTGTGATTGGTCATATTAAATTGTTGACTCGGGGGAATCAACAGGGCTCCTCCCTGTAATGTGGGTGGGGCTTGTTACCAAGCACAGTTATTTTACGGCATTAAATCTGGAACGATATGAAAAGGGGGCTGACTCTTCAGCGAGACTACCTGGGAGGTGACAAACATGGACGGGCTGGAAAACCATAGATTTCTTTATTTTTTAGAAGGAGGATTTGCTTGTTAAGAAAGGAGTTGTTACAGAGTGAATAACACAACATACCCTGTATGATATGTACACTCACCTCACTGTGTCCCCTCCTTCATTTCACCGTCTCCAGTTACAAGTTGAGAACAGGGTGTCGGTGCAACCTCAATAAGTCCAGGTGATGTTGGGAGGTCTGCCCCGTCCATGACCACCCCCCATAAAAACTATATTCAGGTGGGGGTGGGGGGTTTTCTAGAACATAACCTCACAGGGGGTACTGAGAGAGGGAAGAGGCTGCAGGCAGCGGAGCAGGCAGGCTGTCGAGAAGTGGATGGGGCAGACCGCCCAACATCACCTGGACTTATTGAGGTTACACCGTACAGCAACATCACCTGGACTTATTGAGGTCACACTGTACAGCAGGGGTGTCCAATCTTATCCGAGAGGGGCCAGTGTGGGTGCAGGCTTTTGTTCTAGCCCAGCACTAAACAACTGATTAAACTAATCAAGGTCTTGATTGTAGACCATGATTGGTGGATTAGTTGAATCAGGTGTTTTAGTGCAGGGCTAGAACAAAAGCCTGCACCCACACCGGCCCTTCTCGGATAAGATTGGACACCCCTGCTGTACAGCAATATCACCTGGGCTTATGACATGAGATGAGATGAGATAATATTTTATTGTCTACTAACACAGAAAATTGTTTTGCATCCAAACAGTTTCCCATACACCACCGTATTACATATGGACAAACCATAACAACACAAAACATCAGTACATATTATTACACAGTCGTATTGCACTTCCCTGGTTATTGCACATGGCCTGTACTATTGCAAATTCAGGATTTTAATAGAATACGGAACAAAAGAGTTTTTAAATTGTTTTTTATTGACGTTACACCTCACTGTTGTAGAGCAGCATCACCTGGTCTTATTGAGGTTATATTGTACACCTGGGCTTATTGGACATACACTGTACAGCATTTTTCCTCCTCCACAAAAATAATTACTAAAGTTTTCCTTCCCAGTGTTACAGGTCTGGTACGCAGCGGCCTGCAATGATGTCTATCGCTGTATTACTGCACTGATCTCTTGCGCGAACTATGATTGTTCCTACCATGTATTAATGCACATCTTGTAAGTCGCTCTGGATAAGAGCGTCTGCTAAATGCTAAATGCTACATTTAAAATGTAAAATGCAGCAGATCTGAGTGAGTCTAATTATAGTGTCCTCTTCTAACAAGGATCACGGGCATTTCCTTTGTCACGTGCGCTTGTAAATAACAACACAAACCTATATTCAACTTTCCGTTCACCAAAGTCTGCCAGTCAGGTTCCACGGCCAAACGTGACTCATTCAGAGGGAGTGTCCCGATGCATGATATCGTCAGCGAAGCTTTGAACGTGCCAGCTTCGTAATTGGCCAATTTCACAGGGTGTGGGGATGAATGGCACGTTGATTTAGAGCTGTGTCCTTAAGACTGCGGCGCATCTGTGCTCGGCGTTGATTGATTGCCTGCTCGGCTCGCCGGGCCCGAGCGGCTCGGGGATTAGAGCGTTATTCGGGGGTGCAGCTGGTGGCCCGGGTGTGGAGCGCTCCCCTAATGTGCAGGAGAGGGGTGCGCGTTTCGTTTCTGACTACCTCCACCCAGGGCCGGATCTCTGCATAGGCCGACGAGGCCTGGGCCTAGCGCCCAAACATCGCCTGGGGCCTGGAATAATGGGGAAAATATGACTATTAATATTAATTATTTTTTTACATAATTCATATTACACATACACACCTAATAAATATATATTCATCACACAGGATCCTTATTATTAGTATTAGTAGTAGCATATCTACAACCTAATGTTAAATCTAAGAACTCCATCTCCCGGAATGCCTTGTCGGAGGGGGGTTGGGGGGCCAAAACGGAGGCAGGTCCTAGGGCCCATGAATGTCAAGATCCTGGCCCTACCTCCACCATGGTCATACATTTTGTTTTGTGTGTGAACAATTTGCCAAATGCCAAATCCCCCCTTAAACAGTAGGGGGGTAAAAACAGAGAGATGTCACACCAAAAACATCAAAACATAAAGTAGCAGAAACGGTCAAATACTTATTTTAAAGAAAGAAAAGAAAAGAAAACCCACGTGCCGAGATCTGACTTCCACATTACCCTCCAGAAAGGAGCCAGCCTGAGAGAGGGCCGCTTGCCCTCGCCGCACACGTGGAACGGCCGTGACAGGAAGTCCCCGGACGCGGGACAGCTCATCGGAAACCATGCAGGGAATCGCTTAGCAACAGAAGAGCTGTCCGGCACGATCCCTCTTCCTCTCGCAGAATTCCTATCAAAACTCTGTTCGGAGAAGAGTCCGGAAAAGACTTCACAAAGAACCACCTGTTCAGAGCAGGTCATTTGTACCCTCTGCTTCTTCAGTTCACCCCTCCCCACAAGCCCGCCACGCCCGCAACTACGCCGGGGCTGGCAATGAACCTCTTCCTTCCAGATGGAACTCACCTATTCGTTTTGCCCACAGGAAAGCTTTCTGTGCTTGTGGCGAGCTTGTGCCGGCTTCCTTCCCCCCTCCCCTTGGGGCAGACAGCCAATCGCTGCATCGCCGCAGTGGAGAACCTGCACTCCGGGTGAGTGCCTTTACCGGTTGCGCCATCCAGGGCCCCCAGAGCAGGTCTTTTGGGGGCCAGTGTTGTGTGGAGGTGATTGAGCCACTGAGTTCAGGGGTGTTGAATACTGTGGATAACAGGTGGGTGTGTGTGTGCGCGTACATGCCCGTATGTAAATTTCAGTATCTGTGTTTGTGTGTGTGTTTATTTCAGAATCATGTTCTCTAGCGTTATAAGTTGCTCTGGATAAGGGCGTCTGCTAAATGTGTAAGTGTCTGTGTGTGCGTGTGTGTGTGTGTGTGTGTGTGTGCGTGTGTGCACATGTATGAGTAAGTGTGTGTTCTGTGCAGGTGGGGGCAAGGGGCAATGTTATATACCTTGCAAGTGGTAGCTTGAGAATAAAAGACAGGGCCTGTGTCGAACGTTCAGTCTCAGCGTGAATTTGTGCGAGCCTGTGATCGACACGGGCCCATAATGCGCCCTGTTGATAAATCTGATTATGAAAACATTAAAACTGCAGTGTGGCTACGAATTTTGGAAATGCATCTGTGTTGACATTTTTTGTCCCTCAGATGTTTCAACATTTGAACTTCCGGTGCAAATGAGGATTTATTATGCCATATATTCAATAAAAATAAATGTATAAACGAATACATTAACTAAAATGACTTGAATGACGAGCTCATCCCAGGTTTGAGTTTGACTGTGGCCTTTGACCTTTGCACCAACAGCACACGCTGGCTCGTCTCTTTGTTGTGTGGAGGTGGGGGTCAGGGGGGCTTGTAAAGGAAGTGAGAGGATGCGCGCTCCTGTAAATATTCCCCCCTGTCTCGGCCCCCCGGGCCTGGGGGAGGGAAAGAGGCCCGCTTTCGATGGAAATAATGCCATCACGATGCCTGCCGTTAAAAAACAGGAAGAACCGCCAGAACAAACGCTCCTCCGTCTGAGGAGTTTAAACAGGAAAGTGGAGAAGAGAAAGAGAAAGAGAAAGAAAAAGAGAAAGGGGGAGGTTGGGGAGGTGGGGAGGGGATACTAGATGGGAGGCATTCTCATATAAAAAGCAAAACCTAATTATTTGTGCTCCATGTCCTGGTATGTCCCCCTTTTGAAAAGGTCTCCCGTGGAACCGTGCCAAAGGCAATCTCTGATTTCTTCTCTCTCTCTCCCTCTCTCTCTCTCCCTCTCTCTCTCTCTCTCTCTCTCTCCCTCTCTCCCTCTCTCTCTCGCTCTGCGCAGCAAAGTGACACACTATCCGCCGAGCTCCGTATCCCAGCAGCCCCTGCAGGTTTATTAATGATGAAGACAGATTGCGCGGCTTTATGGAAACAAACACGTTTTTAATGCCTTTTTAAAGTGACAGCGGCGCTCAAACGCGGCTCCGATCTGTCCGTCAGTCGTGAGTGAGAGAGGAGGCGCGCGGGTGGGGGAGGGTGGGGGTGGGGGGGCGTCTGCGCGCAACAGCTGTGGCCGCCGATTCGGCTGTGCGCACAGGGCTCCCGCTCGCGCTCGCTCCCAGCAGGAGACGCGGGAACATCTGGTCCCTCCCGGGGCTCCCCGAACGCCCAGCGCTCTCTGCGGGAGCGGAGCGGAGCGGAGGATGGACTTGCGGGGCCGGAGCCATTTTGGCTGCTGCCGACGGCGCTGGCGCTTCCTCTGAATCTGCCTGGTTTACGGCGTGCGTTTGCACTCCCGAAACATGTGAATCTATCTATCTATATATGCATCTGTTGTATCCAGTGGTGGACACTAACGAAGTGCATTTACTTTACTTTTACTCAGGGCGATTCTAGGATTTGACCTTTAGGGGGGCTCAGCCCCCAACGAGAAGCACAAGCCGGAATTTTTTGTTCATTTACTGTTACATTCCCCAAAATAAAAACACCACTATGGTGGTCGTTCTCAAAATTGAAATGCCACTCTCTATCTGTGCTATTTTTAAAATAGATATAAAGTAAAGATGTTTTTTAGAAAACAATGGCTAAACATTTTCAGGGGGGCTGAGATGAAAGACAAGGGGGCTAAAGCCCCCCTAAATAGGGTCTAAAATCGCAACTGCTTTTACTTATTACTGTACTTGAGTACATTTTTCAAGTATCTGTGCTTACTTAAGTATTTCTATTTTGACCTTTTATTGTTACTTTCCCTCCCCTACATTTCAAAGGCAAATGGGGTTAAATGTAGGACTTTTTAACTTTTACTGGAGTAATATTTTATCAGGGTATCTGTACTTTTACTCAAGTAGAGGGTTTGTACACTTCGTACACCACTGGTTGTATCCAGTGTACATATTTTTTAAAAACCCATATGAATAATGGCACTGAAAGCAACAGAATCAAATATATTCAAATATGTTACAATGGTTAAACTGCACTTTCTAAAATATATATTATTAATACATTTTTAAAAATGTAAAATGATTCTTTATATATATTAGAATATATACATTGTATCGCACAAGGTTCCATTGTGGCATAGTATGTTTTATGTGTGGGTGGTGGGCTCCTCCCGTCACTTCCTGGACACACCCATACTTACTTCCTGGGGTTTGGTGAAATGGGTGAGGGGTGTGGCAGGAAGTGAGGTAGAACAACAGAGTTGCCAAACTGAAGCCATGCGGACCACAAATGTTTGTAGCTAGGAACCTAGTTTAAGGTCTGCTTTTCTTGGAAACAACACAAAAGTGGGATTATTCTGAAAAAACTTGCTTGTACAGTCTTGCTACCTAAGTGAAGCTTCCTTTGGTGGATTACCTATGAGGATATCAGGCTATTTCTAAGGCCTATTGGATTTCTATTGGGAAACCTTGCTATTCCTTTGTGGATTATTATATTGACTGAACGAACCAATCCGGTAAGGCCTATCCTTTATTTTTTCTCGTCTGGATTGGATTGAGCATTTTTGGGGGTAATATTTCTAGATTTTTGGATTTGAACACACTTCTCTTTTGATTTAGAGACTGACCTGCAACCTTGTAGGACTGTTGGGGTTTGATTTATGTACGCACCATTCCAATGCATTCAAATACTCTTCTCCTTTTACAATGACACACTTGCTTCCCCCCCCCAGAATCACTGGCCAGCTTCTGCAAGAATCAGACTGCAAAACCCACTTCTTCAGACTACACTATCACTGAATATATACAGTATATATATATATATATATATGTATATATTGCCAATTATATGTCCCTGTTTTATAGGTATGATGTGCATGATGATGTCTGTTGAATCGTTGCTGTACTGATCTCTTGCTCTAGTTGTAACGCGTGTGTGCGTATATATATACACACACACACCTCTGCGGACCCCACTGCAAAGTGCATGCAACAGGAACCTGCGTGCCCTCGGCGCTCTGCTCTGACACCCCTGCCCCGGTGAGTCCCGCAGCCAGACTCCGCTGTGGAAGCAGGATGAGATTTAAAGCCCTGCAGTGATTTAGTGGGTCTAGACCAGTGACGTTTTACACTAGAAAGACCCCAGGCTGCAGGCAGGGGCCAGTGGTCCATAAATTCTGGGCTGTCCCGTGGAGCTGGGGGTCTGGATGCAGGGGGCCTGATTCACACTCTGCGCCCACAGGAACAGTTCCCCCCCCCCCGTTTCCTGTCCAAGGGGGCGACACAAAAGAACCGCCGCTGGGACGACAGTGTCCCGCCCCATTAAGGGGTTCCTCTACGCTCTTAAGTGTGCGCTCGATGGAAATGAACACTTTGAAATGTTTTTGGGTTTTTGTGCAGTTGTTGTTGTTGTGGTCTGTGGACTCCCCTCTGACCCTCTCAGGTGTTTGAAAGCTCTCTCTTTCGGCGCGAGCGGGGTTATCTGAGAGCCTGTGAACAGGGTTGGCTTTCTTTGAAACACACCCGTTTCTATGAGACTGTCCTTTCCCTCTTCCTCCAGCAGGGTTTGTTCTCTCTGTGAGTCACATGAACACTTCTGTTTTGCTTTAATGCGCGCAAAGGTTTACTCTCATATCCATAACCCTAAATGCAAGATGCTAGTTTGTCAGCATCAGCATCTTTAAAACAGGAATCAATGGTCAGGTGTGCTGCTTTTTTGCCTATAGTGCATAATGATTGATGGAGCATACAGATGCTTTTATGCATCTAGCATTTAAATAAAAAAATCTATTAGTTTATATATATATATATATATATATATATATATATACAGTATAAACAAACTAAATATAATATAGCATATTAATTTGTGTTTTTCCCAGCTGTATCTATAGGTTTGTATTTCCTATCCTATCCTCTCTCCCTCGTCCCCTCACTCTCCCTCCTCCTCATTCCCTCCCTCTCTCTCTCTCATTCCCTCTCTCTTTCTCTGCAGGTATTTCCCTAAGGGCTGCAGCCATGTGCCTGTCCCCTGGTGTTCCCCACTATAGCCAGCGTCCCTCACCTTCAGCCGAAGCGCTCTGCCCCAGCTCCTGCACCTCTGTCACACTGAGTCCCGTGAATTCCAGTGCCCCAAACCACACCCCACCTGTGGATAACCCACTAAGCTGGGGGGAGGGGGGAGGTGCTCCCCACACCTGTGATCCCTCCCCGCACCTGTGATCCCTCCCCAGGTGAGAGCAGTGATATTTACAGCCCCAGGTGTTCTGGGATTACTGCTTCATCACATCCTGATCACATTTCCACCTGTGTCTCAGAGAGGGGGGCGAGCTGTGCAGGAGGAATTACATTCAATAGAAATCCGCTGAATTAAATGTCAAAATGTGAAATGAATAGAGCGCCATGTCAATTGTAAAGGCCTTTTTAGTTTTATTATATTGTTCTCCATTGATCTCTGTTGCATGTTTTCATTGAATAATCACGTCGGGATCATGACAATGTGCGTATGCTTGATTGACAGCTTGGATTGACCAATCGATCGTTGCGTCCAGCGATGTTTTTATGCGGTGGGAGGGAACGGCCTCACAAAGGGAAGAAGCTGAGTCCTGAACATTAAAGAAAGAATGCGCTACACAGGTATGCTCTGAGTTATGCTACACAGGTGTGATACACAGGTGACGCTACACAGGTATGCTATGAGGTATGCCATGCAGGTGTGACCCACAGGTAACGCTACACAGGTAACTCTACACAGGTGTGCTACGCAGGTATGTGCGCCCAGGTGTAGGCCGCTTCCTTCCGTCGGCAGGTGATATCTGCGAGTGAAACACCGTTGTGTCCCCAGCATGTCCTTCTGTCCTTCACTCCCTTCACCCCCCCGCTCCCACCCCCACCCCCTTAGGAGGAGACCAGCATCATGAGGAGCCCCCCCCAACATAGCTTCACTCCTAATCATCTCTCATATCATCTGATATCATAACCCCCCTTCCCATCATCATAATAATAATAATAATGAGCTGGAACATTGCTGTGCTTAAGCCTGGCTTCAGGCTAGGAAAGGAAAGGGGGGGTGGGGGGTGGATTTTAAACACAGCCATATGTTGCTCTGAGAGGCGGCGGGCGGGCGGGCCAGCGATGGCGGGCGTCAGCTCGCCCGCCCGCCCCTGAGAGAGAGAGAGAGAGGGAGAGGGAGGGAGAGAGAGAGAGAGAGAGAAGGAGGAGAGAGAGAGGGAAGGAGGGAGAGAGAGGGAAGGAGGGAGAGAGAGAGGGAAGGAGGGAGAGGGAGAGGGAGAGATCACGTTGGCCCTCCCTTCACTGCCTCTTGAGAATTTTTTATTTTACATTTTGTTCCCCCACAGGCCTGCCTTCACAGACCTGCTCTGTGCCTGTACGGGGGCATATGGTATTAATACAGCTGCCACTGGAGGAGGAGGGAGGGGGGGGGGCAACACAGAGGGGTGACGGGGTGCACATGGCCCAGCCCAGCCTGGGATGGACCACAGAGAGGCGAGAGGGCTGGAGAAGCCCTGATTTGGGGGGTAGTCAGAGGTGCAGGGTAAGAGAAGCCCTGATTTGGGGGTAGTCAGAGGTGCAGGGTAAGAGAAGCCCTGATTTGGGGGTAGTCAGAGGTGCAGGGTAAGAGAAGCTATCTGTGAAGACCGAGAGGAGGGGGGGAGGGGTTGTCTTCTAGATTAGCTTGATGGCCGCTCCAGGGGGAGGGAGGGGGGCTACTCTTTAATGCCTCGTTAATGTTACGGGGGCCCATTCTTTCTGCTTTGCCAATCAGTTTTGAGATGGTATTATGCGATATGGCGGTATGTGTGTACGTACTCAGCGAGCAACAAAATGTTATTTCAGCTTTTATAAAAATGTTTTCTGTGAGGTTGTGTAAGGTTGTGGTGAACAGCACTGTTTTTATGATGTTTGTTTTTTAACCAACGCCCCACCCTCTAAAACCACAACTTTCCAGCGATGTAGCTGTAAATACGTCCACATCACACTTCTAGATGTTTTCCATAGGAAAGCATTTAAAAGAGCTGTGTAAAAAAAGGACATTTAAATACGTAATTTGGATAGCTGGGTACAGTGTGTTCTGTATGTGTCGGAGCGTGTTGGTGCGGTTGCCACATTGAATGCAGAGAGACGTGCGAGGCCCTACATTTGCGTGATTCAAAGTTCAATGAGATCAACACCTGACCAATACTGGTGACACGGAGACGGTCTCTGCGCTCGTGGGGGGTAATGGCAACCCAAAAGTTTCATAATGATGACAGCAGCTCTTCCCTAATTCCCATTTGCCTTTGTGTCACTCCTAACGCATCCGGCTTCCCCACCAATCCAGTCGTGCCGTCAGTTACCTGAAGTTGGGGGCGGAGTCTCGCAGCGCGTCAGTGTGACCGTCGGTGGCAGCCGAGCGTCTGAAACGGGAACGTGCCCGCCCTTCTTCCACCCCCCGCCGAGTCCAGCGGACGCTCAGTTTAACGCGCTCCACGCGGTGAGGGAGCAGGGTGTTATAGGAATTGTGCTGTAGGGTCTCTGACAGCAGGGGGGGTGGGGGGGAGAGGAGAGGAGAGGGAGGTGGGCAGAGCCCGCTTTGATGACCTGAGAGAATGACCAACGAGCTGCAGATTTATGGCTGTCCGGTCTCCCCCTGCGGCGGCGGCTTTCATCCGGCTCTCTCATCTGATGCTCATCGTCAGGGAAACGGGCCCGATGATGCCACTGGGGGGTTGTGCCCCGCCCTAACGCCTTCCTACGCAATAGCCCTGTATGTGAGTCTGCAAGTGTTCACGGAAACCATGTGACTGACACACACATACACATACACAATATGATTCAAATTATGTAATATTTTATATTTTTATATATTTAATATTATATTATTATATATTATAATTCTAGTTTTTATTATTAAAGACCCAAAGCAGCGTAGTGCAGAAACCCAAGCAAAGCAGGAGCACAAATCACCGTTATTATACACCCATATCCTGTTCATTCATCAGAGCCTGAGCTTTCAGTCGATATCAAGATACACACATACTCTTCAGCATTACATTTCTGTTTATGAGATACTCCATAATACCCCCACTCATGGCTTATCCATCAATATGAGGTTATCATTATCCTTTTTTAATGTTTGGAAAGGGAACATGGAGCAGATCCAGAGTTGACTCCCTCTCCCTCTCCAGGACCAGAGTAGAGTCCTATCCTTCATATCTACAGTATTATGAGCCAAAGGGCACAACTGATCTTAGATCAGCACTCTGGGATCTCCGCGATCTGAGACGCTTTAGAATACGAACCCTGTTCTAGGATCAGGTTTCCCCTGTCCGTACCCTGACCTTATCTATTGCGAGCTGAAAGGCAGAACTGATCCTAGATCAGCACTCCTACTCTGAGACGCTTTAGAATACAGAGCCCTGTCGTGACTGGCAATAAGAGGCCATATAAATTATATATATATATATACACACATAAACTTATGGTAGGAACAAAAGAAGACGACACCAATTGGTTGACGCTGTTCACGCGTATACGCTCCGGAAAATAGAAAATAACTCAAACATATGCGCCCCTGATATAAAAAGAAAAAAAACTGACGCAAAGGGAGAAGAAAACGCCGAGCACGAGGAATGACCTTCACTTTCATGCCACCGCCAGAATAGGTAGCGGGATGAGAGTCTTCTGGCTCCCTTTTGGAAGTGTTTTTTCTGCGAGGATTGAACATGCATTAGGTGTTTGTGGTCTTTATGCTCACCCACTCCCATATGGTGTGTGAGTCTGCATGGGAGGAGGAGGAGGAGGAGGGGGAAAAAACAACCCATATGTGTGTCTGTTTCTTTTCATTAGCTCCAAACGAACAGAAGCCCCGGCCAACTTGGGCAGATTTATTGAAATTTATGTCATGCGAGACTTCCAGATTCAGCCGCAAGCTGTACGATCTGAGAGTGACACTCTCGCGTTGAAATGCATTTCATTTATTTAGATGGAGAAAAAAAAAAATGGACTGAAAACCTGTGTGTGTGTGTGTGTGTGTGTGTGTGTGTGTGTGAGAGAAGCATTCGTTTGGTTCAAGGTAACTGCTGCAAACATATTTCCAGTCAAATAAAATACTATGGGCTTTTAATGGTCCTTATAGCAGCCAACTCCTTTGAGGCAAACGCTGTATGTTTTATAGATGACAGATCTTGGTACAGAACCAACGACGTACGTGCAGGACTTCAGTCAGCTTTTACGCCGAAGTGCTTCAAAGTGCCAAACAAGTTTTTATTTCTAAAAACAAGGCTTGTCAATGTATACAGTTTTTCCTTCCGCTGTATGCAAGATTCATAAACGTATAAGAGAAAACAAATGAAGGAGAGAGAGCACGAGAGGGAGAGGGAGAGGGAGAAAGAGAAAGAGAGATGTGTCGATATTAAAAGCTGTGTTGGAGCCATCTGTGCTGCAGTCTGCCAGACATTCGGTATTAACACCTTCCTTTTTACTTGGCCATATTGGGCCATTTCACGGCAATTCTAACACTAGGAAGCATACATTCGGCGCTGTAGACGAGGTTACGACGCTTTGCTGAGAGAAATCTGCCAACCTTTCTGAGACGTGGGCAAGTGTGAGATGTGTTTTGTGCGAGGCAGCGTTCTCACCCCCCCGCCCCTCTCCCGGCGTGTCTCTGGAAATCCGATCGATGGCTCGTGTAGTCGACGTTGTGGTTTGTTTGCCGGACAACAAATAACCGAAAGTCCAATAATAATCAATTTGCATTACATGAACAATGTCGTCCTTTTGGCGAATGTGGCCTTGGCACTTTGTGATCTTCGATTCCTGTCCGGCATGTGGCTGACGACCCACGCCATCGAGTGAAGGGAAGGAAGGAGGGCTGGAGGGAGTGAGGATGACGAGCAGGCTGTGTGGAGGAAGAGTTTTCCAGGCCTGTGGCTGTGCTACCTGAATGGCATGCGGGCTGAACCATGTCCAAGGGGGGCTCATTTATAATGACTGATCACCCTAACAAGGGCCCCTCACTGTGACTGGGTTCAACAGACTGTGACTGCAGATTGAAAGAACACAAGCAGGTACACACCCACCCACCTACACATACTCTGTCTCTCTCACACAGATACACATCTACACATACTCTGTTTCACACACACACACACACACACACACACACACACACTCACACCTATACATACTCTCTCTCTCACACACACACACATATACACTCACTCACCCACCTACACATACTCTGTTTCTCACACACACACACTCACTGACCTACACATACTCTCTCACACACACACGCATACATACACACTCGCCAACCTTCTCTCTCTCTCTCTCTCTCTCTCTCTCTCTCTCTCTCTCTCTCACACACACACATATGCATGCATACATACATACACATTCACATACACACCCTCATTCACCCTCCTACATGCAGTCTGTCTCTCAGACACACACACACACACACACACACTTACCCACCTACACACACTGTCTCACACACACATACACACCCTCCTACATGCATTCTGTCTCTCTCACACAGACACACACACACACACAGTCTAAAGCACAAAGCAGTCAGCATGGTGGTGTTGGGACACCTGCGCCCATGTTTGAGAGCGATGGGACGGCCTCAGATCTCTATCGATCAGCCCCCCTCCAGGGGCCAGGGGGGGCCGTAGTTCGTTTATGAGTCACGCTCTGGATGCACATGACTGTTTTCATAAATATGCACAGCTGAGGTGGTTAAGTGGGGGCGATGGAGTCTTTCTCCGAGCCCCCCAGTTTAAAGGCTTACTGTCGGAGTATCATAAATCTCCTCTGGCATATTTTTTATTTTAACTTTTTTTTTTCTTTTATAGATGCCTTAAACATTTTTGAAGCCATTTCATATGGGGATGTTTTAACAAGCATATCAGATTTAACAAACATTTAGTTTGAAGTAAGACATTCTTTGGAAAGCCATGCATGGAGTCAATGAGAGAAAGCAAGAAAGTGACAGAGAGAGAAAGAGAGCGAGAGAGGGGGAGAGAGAGAGAGAGAGAGAGAGGTGCAGGTCATTTTTAACAATCGTTGGCAGCTACACATGCTAACATTATTTATTTTCTCCCAAACGTTGGCTCGAATGTAGCGCTCAGTCTGACTCCCTTCCACAGAAGTCCCCCAGCTCTTCCATGGAGTTCACTGTTGTGTGTGGGAGGACTGGTGGCACTCGCACACCAGAAAGGATGAATTCCTCCTTTTTCTCTCTTTCTCTCTCCCCCTCTCTCTATTTCTCTCCCTTTCTTGCTTCCCCCTCTCTCTCTCTCTCTTACACTACCTCAGCCACCGTCACTCCCTCTCTCCCTCTCTCTGTCTCCGCTCCCCTCCCCTCCCCCTAGTTTTGGTTACTGTAGAGGTAGCGTGTTCGGTTTTATTGCCCTGTGGATGAACCTCCTGCTCCATTGTCCCTGCGTTAGACTGGCACAGGGCCTGCAGTGTGCTGTACCAGCACAAGAGAACTCCGTGTGGGTTAGTGAGGGGGGGGGGGAATACGAACAGGGCCCAGAGCACTTGGGAGCACACCCTCGCCAACTGCCATCAGCATGGTTTTCATTGGACGGAACATACCCTGTAGACGATTGGTCACAGCGCACAGGCTACGTGGGGCGTTCCCTGCTCGCTGTGTCACACAGGTAATCGTAAAGACGGTGCCTAGAGGGCCAGAAAGCAGACCTGCCGTTTTCCACTAAACGCCAACCTTCAAGCTGAGAGAAGAAGCCCTCTGTCTCTACAGTAATATGTTAGCATGACTTCAACTCTAACACAGTTTACATCAGTCCAAAATGGACTCTCTATCAGAGTAAAATGTAGTCTATCATAGTCAACCCTCAATTTTTGTGTCAATAAATAACCCGACAAACAGACTCCACAGGGCCAGCTTTCCTTCTATGAAACAATTATAATAACCTTTATTATAAAATATTGTGCCACATTAACCAATCGTGTCCCTTTCCCATTATGAACCAATTGTGTGGCTTTCCCATCATGAACCAATCGTGTCCCTTTCCCATCATCAACCAATCGTGTGGCTGTCACATAATGAAACAATCGGGTGGCTTTCACAATGAACCAATCGGGTGGCTTCACATCATGAACCAATCGGGTGGCTTCCACATCATGAACCAATCCTGTGACTTTCCCATAATGAACCAATCGGGTGTCTTCCTCGTGCGGACTGTTACCACAGGCACTAAAAGCGGAGGTTTGGCTTCCTGTCCAAGCTAGGCGGGCCGAGCAGTGGCCAGGCGTTGGCTCTGATCCGAGACGACGGCACTGTTCGCACACTTTTCAGCCAGGAGGCAGCTCAGGGTCACCGTCCAAAACACCGGCCTTTCTGGCCAGCCAGGAACGTCTTGCATCTGAGCATCGGAGGTAGCTGGGAGGACGATGCAAATTCTTCGAAGTGATAAAGTTTATCCATTCAAAACCGCTGCCTTGGAGCGGAGTCTTTCACAAATGGCTAAACCGCTCCCAGCTAAATAAAGGCCACCATTTCAGGGAGCGAGACCGGGGACAGGTTCGGCCAGCCCATGACAAGGCGACGGAGTAGCTCTAAACGGGCTCTGCGATTCATTGAGCGGGCCTTGCGAGCGCCACACAGCGGAGCAACGTTTTACAGATCTTTATTTAATTGAGCCTTTTCTCTTGATCTGCGCGTCTCAAAGAGATGCCTTTTTATCTGGGATTTAGAATTCTCGTATCCAGTTACGCCGAATGACGTGCTTCACCCCGAAGGACCCTCGAGGACTGAGATTGTGAGCGTGTGTGTATGTGTGTTAACAGAAGGACCCTCGAGGACTGAGATTGTGAGCGTGTGTGTATGTGTGTAACAGAAGGACCCTCGAGGACTGAGATTGTGAGCGTGTGTGTATGTGTGTAACAGAAGGACCCTCGAGGACTGAGATTGTGAGCGTGTGTGTGTGTGTGTAACAGAAGGACCCTCGAGGACTGAGATTGTGAGCGTGTGTGTATGTGTGTAACAGAAGGACCCTCGAGGTCTGAGATTGTGAGCGTGTGTGTATGTGTGTAACAGAAGGACCCTCGAGGTCTGAGATTGTGAGCGTGTGTGTATGTGTGTAACAGAAGGACCCTCGAGGACTGAGATTGTGAGCGTGTGTGTGTGTGTGTAACAGAACACTTTGAGGCAGGAGTTGCTCTGTGCTGTGGCAGTTTGTAAAGCTACTGGAGAATAACTCCTGGGGCGTATTGTTCTGATATTAAGCAACCTCGGTTTATCTCTTACCTTCAATGAGGCGTATCTCTTCGCATTACAAATTGAGCCGCGGAATAAGCCCGTGTGGCATCGCGATGCGTAATCACGCTCTCTAGTACATTTCCAAGACCGATCATATAAGAGTATGAAAAAAAAAAAACCCCGGCAGCGTTATTAACAACAGGCCATGTTTTGCGAGTTATTTAACGTACCGCACGGTTTCCCCAAAGCCGCCCGGTTACACGCCACGCTGAAATGTTAAACGCAGGCGTCGGCGAAACAATGGTCTGTGCCAGCTGCGGTGAAATATTAACTTCCTGTCTTGCTTTGCTCTTCGTGTGATGGCTGTTGCCCTCTGGGGGGGGTGGGTGGGTGGGTGGGTGTCGGGGTGGGTTACTCTGGCCCTCGCGGCAGTGCCGCCCCCCCCACCGAGCGGTCCTCTCCCACCGCAGACCGCGACACGTCTCCGCGTGAGCGACGCTCGTGTCTGTTGATTGTTTTTAATCAGAAGCAGGACTTCACCAGAGGCCCTCCGTGGCGGCGTGTGGCTTTGGGCTCCTCTATCGCCGCTCACCGCCCTCGGGAGGGTCGCGTGCAGCGCTGCTCTGTGCGCTGCTCTGTGCGCTGCTCCGTGTGCTGCTCTTCAAGCAGGGCCTGCCGTACCGGGGCACGCGCCTCCATCGGGACGGCGCGGTCTTATTACATTTTACATTTTACATTTTAGGCATTTAGCAGACGCTCTTATCCAGAGCGACTTACAAGATGTGCATTAATACATGATAAGAACAATCATAGTTGGCGCAAAAGATCAGTGCAGTAATACAGCGATTGACATTGCAGGCGTCTGCGTATCATACCTGTAACACTGGGAAAGAAAAGGTTAGTGGGTTTTATTTTTTATTTAAAAAAAATAATAATTTTAATAGTGTAGAACAAGTAACAAGTGGTGACAACAGATTGACTAGATGGACAGTGTTCAGTGGTAGTGGAGTCTGAAGAGGTGGGTTTTGAGTCTCTTGCGGAAGATTGGAAGTGATTCCACAGTCCTGACCGATTGCGGGAGGTCGTTCCACCAGCGAGGGACCAGCACAGAGAAGAGGCGAGACCGCGAGGAGCGGCTGCCAGGCGCCCGGAGGGATGGGGAAGTCAGTTTACCAGGGGAGGCAGAGCGGAGGGGTCTGGGCGGGGTGTAGGGAGTGATGAGTGACTGGAGGTATGGGGGAGCTGTACCTCTGGCCGCTTGAAAAGCAAGCACCAGTGACTTGAATCTGAGTCTTATCGTTGGCACATCGTCACCTCTGGTGTGACTGGCGGTCTGCGAGGGCGGGCAGCGCGTTTGTCCGAGCTTCACGGCGGCGGGGCGGAACAAAGGCCTTCGGTTCGCCCAGCTCCTGTTTGGCTGCTGAAGCGGCCACTTCCTGTTCTTTTTCCCATTTGATAGTTCACAGAATAAAAAGATGAAGAAAAAATTCCAACATACAAACTTTTTCCAATTATGTTTTTATTGTTTGGAGTGCGTCCTCTTTTTGAAAATCAACCCATATTTGACACCCGCTTGTTATTCCCTAAATAGTGCTATTAAAGACGCATGCCAAATAGTGATGTAGATATGAGAGGAGAGGGTGTTGTAACTGAGATTGTACTGTGCTGTTACATTTCCCTGCAGAGGTGAGAGCCTCATTGCAGGGTACACCCAGCACTGTGTGATTGAGTGTGCTGCTGAAGTGCAGTACGGCCTCCGGTACACTAGGGGGAGCACCAGAGCGAAATGAAGCAGCACACAAGCAGCCTCCATCACAACCGCTACTCGCCACAATGGAAGCACGGTATAAACGGGTAGACCACAGCGCTCTGGACACACTGTACGGTCGACGATCGGACCCCTCGGAAACTCTCAGGGAGACCACCGGTCCACTGCGTCGCGATGGGCTTCCCAAGTCCATGTTCAAGTCCAGTGCTTGACGCAGTGCTGGATGTGGTCTCAAACAAGGGGCCATGGAAGCTGTGTGTATGCAAGTTTTCATTCCAACCAACCAATTGAGACCCCTGCACACACGGCCCTCCATGGCTCTGAGTTTGAGACCCCTGCACACACACATGGCCCTCCATGGCTCTGAGTTTGAGACCCCTGCACACACACGGCCCTCCATGGCTCTGAGTTTGAGACCCCTGCACACACACATGGCTCTGAGTTTGAGACCCCTGCTCTAGACTGCAGGTAAATGAGGAGCCTAGACGGCTGAACGGCCTGTCCTCGTCATGTCGTCATTCTTCACGTCCGTAAGCCTCCGTGGGCTGGCGTCGGCGCTGCCGGCGGTCGTTGGCGGTGGAACAGCAGCGCAAGATGGAGGTGCCCCTGCCAGCTCGGCGGGTTTGGCAGCTGCTTCCCCGGCTCCTCCGGTGGTTTGGCAGAGCCAGATTGGTACATCGCCTGGTGCGACCGCAGAGGGTTCACCGACACACCGCCCTGATTCAATTACCCCGCCCACTCCCCGCCCCCAAAACCCCACCCCCTTCTCACAGGCCAATGGCGTCGAGCCGCTCCCCAGGCAGGTACGCTCCTTCGATCTGCGGCCGCAGAAGGGAAAACATGAAAACATGAAAACACAGCCCCGCTCGACCTCTGTGGGATGTTTTCATTAGCAAATGTAAAGAAGGAAAGAAAAAAAAAGAGGAAAAAAATCACGTCGTCTTTGGGGTTTCTGGGCCTGCCCAGATTACCTGTAATCTCCAAAGAGAGTGCTGGCGTCTTACGTTTAATCTTGTGTTTGTATTCCTACAAAGAGCTTCCACAAAGACCGACAAATACCTGCCGATGACGCTGACGTGGTTTCAGGGTTTTACGCCGTCTTGCAGATCGTTGAGTGTTCAGCGCTCACCGTTGATCGCAGCGGTCACATTTCCACACTTTTCATTGATTGATTTCTGCTGCTAACTAAAACCCTTGTTTAAATTAGCAACAGAAAGTCAAAGTAATGCACCTAACAGGATTGTATTCTGGTGAACCTCTGTCCAGTCTCAGTCCCCTGTGGACAAGTTAATATTTTTTTAAGATGAATTAAATAATTGTTTTGGAGTGTAAATTGTAATAGATAGCGGGGAACCGCTAAAAAGAAAAACATTGAATATTCCTGTGCTGAGCCTGTCCCAGTCCCCTGTGTGGTTCCAGGGCTTACCATGTCATCAGAGCTGAGAGACACACGCATCCTCAGGCCCTTGTCTCACGCTGCAGGTTTAGCAGAGGGGTACACGCAGCAAACCCATCGCCCCCCGCCCCCCCCCGGTCCCCCGTCCCTTTGACCACCCGCCCCCACCCCCTGGGTGCCCCCTACGTGCCCCGCCCCCCCCCACCCAGACAAAGTCCCCGTTGTTCTGACACGCTCGTTCATGTGCGCTGCCCATTAATCAAGCAACAGCCTCGGCCCCCGCAGGAATTCCACCCCACCGTCTGACACAGAGGCACGCACAGACTGACAGCAGAGTCAAACGATCCTCCAACCCACCTCCCCACCCCCCACCCCACCCCACACACACACACACACACACACACACACACATGGATATAGACCCTAATCCCTGGAAAATTCTACTGAAATGAGGCGTGTTTGTCTCGGGTGGGAGCATGTAAGGTGAACACCGCGGTCTTGCCTGGGCGTGTGGGAGACACAGGCCCTCCCTCCTGGAGATGGCGGGCTCCGCCCCCTCACCACACGCAGCTCCGCCCCCTCACCGCACGCAGCTCCGCCCCCTCACCACACGCAGCTCCGCCCCCTCACCGCATGCAGCCCCGCCCCCTCACCACACGCAGCCCCGCCCCCTCACCGCACGCAGCTCCGCCCCCTCACCGCATGTAGCCCCGCCCCCTCACCACACGCAGCTCCGCCCCCTCACCGCACGTAGCTCCGCCCCCCTCACCACACGCAGCTCCGCCCCCTCACCGCATGTAGCCCCCCCCCTCACCGCACGCAGCTCCGCCCCCTCACCGCATGTAGCTCCGCCCCCTCACCACACGCAGCTCCGCCCCCTCACCGCATGTAGCCCCGCCCCCTCACCACACGCAGCCCCGCCCCCTCACCGCACGCAGCTCCGCCGCTTTCCACCGAGCGTTACCCGAACCCGAACCCGGCGGCGGTGTGGTGGACACAGTGCTCATCCTGCAACTCATCCCAGACTTGAGGGGGGAAAGGAAACAAAATGATGAGAGAGTGAACTGTTTGTTGTGAACGTGAAGGAGGGAAGGTGAGGGAGAGGGAGAGAGGGGGAGGGGGAGGAGAGGAGGTGTCAGATCGATGATAAAGAATACTTTGAGCGATACACGTACACTCGCTGGTCTGGGAGAGTGGTTAGCCAGCTGTATGTCGCTGTCGCTCGTATATCTCGTGTGAGTGCACTTATGTTCTCCTGCACTGTGAGTCGCTCTCGACGAGAACATCTGGCAGACTGCTGTGATGCAATGCAATGAAGAATGAAAATCACGCAAATAATTGTGAGGCTTGAGATCGTCCAATAGAAACCTGGAGTGAAACTCCTCCCACCTGTCCGCTTGTGTCAACGGACCTGTCCTCGTTTGATTGACAAGCGCGGGGCTGCCCAGTACCTCTCAAATGGGGCGAAGTCTGAGCCCTGGCAGTGCCACGTTGTGCCCGCGCCGGCTTGGCAAACATCGGCGAAAAACAACACCGACGGCGTTGACGACAACGGCAGCAAGCAACGTGACAGAGCTGTTTCCCTAAAGCCACCAACCCCCCTCCACTGCCCCCCCCTCTTTGGAACTCAGGGACCTCAAACCGATGGCCTACTTCAGTAGTTTGGTACAACCGGTACCAACGGGCAAAACAAGAAGAAAAAAAAAAAAAAAAAAGGAAAACCTGTTCCTCACACCAACAGAGTTTGCTTGCGGAGATAAAAGAGACTAGTGTCAGGGAGTGCAGGAGTCCCAGGGTGACTCCGTGGGGGGGTGGGGGAGGGCGAGGGGGAAGGGGGCACAAACTGTACATTCTGTACCGTACTGTACGAGCTGATGGAGTCACATTCCAGATTAGCTATAAGAGGATCTGTTGGCCGCCGGCTGAACGGAGTGGGGGATAAGTCGCGCACGTGGGGAGAGGGGGCCGTCGCTCTACCTGTCCGCCTGCTCGACTGCCTGCCGTGTCCAGACAGCATCGCGACGCCCCTCCGGCGCTCCCCCCCAAACTTAAACAGATTACCCAACGAGCGCTCATCTCAGCTAACAGATCCTCTTTCAGCTCCCTCCCTCCCTCCCTCTTCTCCTTCAGAGGAGAGGGGGGAAAAAAGGGAGAGGGAGAGAAAGATAGTGGAGTGAGGGTGAAGTTGATATACAAACAGGTAACTGCCAAAATGAAGGAAACGCTTGAGTAAATGAAGGGGTGCAAGGTATTTTGAAAGTGGATGCTTCTGCTCAGGTGTGGGCACTTGGTTAATTAAGCGAAGGTGATGTTGGCATGGAAGTCTGAGGGAATGACATCATCAGTGAGGGACGACTGTGGTCGAAAGCGCATGCTACTCGACCGTGATGTCCGTGCATTGGTTGGAAACTGCAAATATCAATCTAGGAGGTGGGCAGGCAGTTTCGTCAAGAACTATTGGTTGAGAACTTCACAGAGGAGAATACTATGGTTCTGCTGCAGTGCTCAAACCCCTTATTACATCTAGAAATGCCTGTTTGCAAGTAAAGTGAACATGACAGAGCTAAGAGGATTTCTCATAAAAGAATGGTGTTGCATCCCTCCAGCAGAGTTCCAGACCTATACCAAGGTATATTGTTCTGGCAGCTTGTTGACTGTGTGAGTGTGTTAGTGTGTGAGAGTCACTGTGTGAGTGTGAGTGTGTTAGTGAGTGTGCGTGTGTGCGTATATGGATATACATGCTTGTATATCTCAAGATTCAATATTTGATTGTTGTGAACACCTATCACAAACCAAACCATGTTGCCAAAGGATAGTGAGTACTAGGATAGTGAGTACTGTCCTTTGGCAACATGACTGTGTTTGTCATGCCGATAAAGCTCCGTTTGAATTGTGCCGAGCTGAGAGAGTAGCAGGAGAGAAACGCTCTGATTTAGAGGACGGAGCCCCCCCCCCAGCCCGTCGGAGGTGAGGTAGCACGTGAAGGCGGGCCTCCATCTGTTGAGTGTGCCGAGCGAGGCGGCAGAAGGGCCTGTTAATGAGGCTGCCTCTCCGGCACCAGCTGCCCCCCTGATCTGGGTCTAATCACTGGGTACTGTTCACCCAGAGCCGGGGTGCCCCTGCAACGTATAATCCCTGGATACCCTTTCACCCTTTACCAGAGAGTCAGGGGGGCCATCGCAACCTGGAGGGGGGGGGATCTCAACCTGGGGAATTCACGAGGGAACAAGAGGAGAGAAATGGCCGCTCCTCCCCCTCTTCCTCTCCTCTCTGCTCCGGCCTCCCCCTCTCTGCTCCAGTCCTTCGTTCCGGTACCCTTTCTTTCTTTCTTTCCGCCCCCAATGAAAAGAGAAGTGCTGTGAAAGTCTGTTTTCATTCGCTCTCCTCCTCTGTCAATTCAATTTTCCAGTTTCAAGATGCTTCATTGGCATGGCCAATCAACATTCGCCAACTGCCAAAGCGTATGAATGTGCATCTCTCTCTCTCGTTCTCTCTTGTTTCTTTGAGGTCTTGGGCGTGTGGGGGTAGTTTCCCCTCGTTGGTCATGATGACTCCACTAAAAGCCATAAATGTATTAATTAGGCATTGCTTCGCAGGCTTTCAGTAGGAGTTTCAGCCAGAACATAGAATCATTATTATTATTATTATTATTATTATTAATAATAATAATAATAATAATACTGCACAGCAGGCACAGAGAGAGCGACACCTGTTCCAGCCCATAAGATACCCCGTTCTCTTCCTGTGCAGGACGTCCTGCACGATGTATCCCCCTCAGAATGAGTCAGTTGAACCAGGGTGTGCCATCTTCCGTTGAACAGATCTGAACTGTGACTCCGAGTCCCTCTAAAATATATATATGCTATTTAGCAGACGCTTTTATCCAAAGCAACTTACAGTAGTGAATGCATACATTTTTCAGTATATGTGGTTCCAGTGGGAATTGAACCCACAACCTAAGCGTTGCCAATGCCATGCTCTACCAACTGAGCCACACAGAACTGCCGGCCTGCCCAGGTTCGTGTGTGGCGATCCACTGCACAGTAAGGATTCAGCTGTTCCTGACACAGCTCGCCTCTCATTGGCCGCACGGGCGAGGATCCTCTCTCACGGCCGTGTCATGGAGGGGAGCTGATCTCAGATCAGCCTGTTCATCCTGTCTGTTTCCATTTTCCCAGGCTCCTCTTGGAGATATCCCAGAATGCCCTGGACTCATCTTTGCTCCCATCTGCCTTTAATAATCACACATCAGACAGGGGGGGAGACCATGTTTATTCTGTCTCTGCAGCGAAGCACACACAACTTGTCGGTTTTATTGCCACGGTGCCTGCTTTACTGCACGCATAATCGTTTGGTATCGTAACGACTGCGCAGAGCTGGGACTGCTGCACTCCACACTGCACATTTCCACATGAAATAAAATAAATAAGCTGTCAAATCTAAAAACTCTGGAGTTAAACAACAGACGCGTTGCACATGAAACTATGTAAACTTGTACTAGACTCAATCCGCCCACCACCCCCCAACACACACACAATCACACACACTCTCACACACACACATACACACACACACACACACACACACATACATACACACTCACACGCATACACACAATCTCACACACACACACACACACTCTCTCACTCACAACCACACACATACACACTCACACACATACATACTCACACACACATACACACTCACACGCATACACACACACACACACACACACACACACATACACACTCACACACATACATACACACTCACACGCATACACATACATACACACTCACACACACACACACATACACAATCACAATCACACACACATACACACATACATACACACTCACACACACACACACACACACACACACACACTCTCACATACATTCACACACACACACTAACACACACACACACACACACACTAACTTCGTAGCACACATACACTAACACACAGTCACTCTCACACACACTCACACACACACACGCACACACTTGCTCCTCTAAAAGAGTACCCTCTAAATGTGCCATCGCTGGAAGAGCTGGAGCAGGCACTTAGGCCCGTACCGGGGTCCCGACCCCCACTCCCGCGTCAGCAGCTTCTCGCGCGTTAATAAAAGCGCTCAGACCAGATGAGCGTGGAGCTGCAGTGCGTGACAGATAATGTGATTATGTGATTTAGCAAGGTTGTTTGGGACGTGCGCGCCATCACTACCCCCCCCCCAGGTGGTTACCGAGGCAGGGTTTTCGGCGGTGCCACGGTATGCAGGTGAGGGCAGGTGAGGGCCGCTCTGGGCAGGTCGGCGATGTTGACACAGGAAGCATTTTCTTGGGATTAAATTGGGATTATAAATCACACAGAGAAAGCTGGGGATAATCCCGATCTTCCAGATTACGCTTTCCTGGGAGGAGATGACGAACGATGCATAAAGCCTGGGGGTTGGGGGGAGGTGGGGCAGGGGGCAGTCCCACAGACTCTGGTGTGAGGATGGGGGTTTGGGGCTGTGGGGGTCGACGTCTCGCATTCTCAGACAGGACAGTGCCCACCCTCCTGGTGGGTTTCCCCATCTCGTGGCTTGGACCTGTTTTGTTCAGGCCAGCGTGGAGGTAAACGGACCTGACCAGCTCATACAGTCACAGTGCTGCGGGCCTGGGGCATCAGTACGTACGAGGAACGCGAGACGCCAGAACCTTTCCCCCGTGACCTGAGCCCACCTCAGAGGAAGACTGGACGTGGGAGAAGCGCTCGTCTGGTTCCAGATCTCCTCTAATCCGACGGGGGATCAGATGTAGGAAGCGGCGCTGAGGATATGCATCCTCGCGTAACCCCCCCCGCCGCAGCCAAAGGCTCAGAGTTCACCCCGGGGCACCCCGGGTCACTCCGCTGCCCTAATAAATAATCCCCCTAATAAATCCACATCGCACTCCGATAAGGACAGGAGCTGAGCGGGCCGTTCCCGGATTACGATTTACGCACGGAATATACAGGTAACTGGCAAAACAAAAGAAACTCCAACGTAAGGTGTCTTAATGGGGCGTTGAAATGGCTTTGTATTTATTGGTGTTTATCTTGCCCTCTAAGCGGTTGAGTGGACCTAAACCATAGCAGGAAAATGCACCCCACACCATAACAGAACCCTTAATTTACTCGTGTTTCCTTTATTTTAGCACTACCTGTACATGATTTATATAATATGTCCATTTAAATAATACTCTATCTTTTATACAACATACAAATGTTGAATATACTGTATATATTATATCTCTCATATTCACTGAATATAAATGACTTTTGTTGTGGGTTTAGTAATTTAAAAGAAATCTTTGTTCCAGCTTTCATGATAAACTAAAAAACCCCACAAACATTCAGAACCCTTTTAAGTGCTTATAAATCTTTTTTTCCCCCTGCAAAATGACCATAAGAAAGTGTTTTTTCCTCTTTTCTCCAAGGTTTCATAATTGAAAAATGAGGGGCTGCTTTTTCTGCCGAAGCGGAGAAAAGTAAAACCCTCACACAGGCCAAGAGGGATCTCTCCTCTGAGTGCCATTTTAGTTTGAGCGTTTCAGACGTTCACTCCTGACCTTCTTTCCCTGGGTTTTGGGAGCCGGAGCTGGGCGACTCTGCAACACGATGCTCCAGTTAAACACAACACCCTCCGAGAGCTCGCTGAGGCAAATTTGGAATTTCCTGTATTTGAACAAAGAGAGAAGGAGCTTCGTGACATTCCCATTAGCGCAGATTTCTTGCTGCTTTCTTGACATCCGTTATGCACCACAGAACAAAAGGAGGCACTCTTTTATTGCCACCAAACTGCCAGCGGAGTTTAATTGTGCACGTTTCAAATGCTTGCCATGTTACTGGCTCTGACTGTTAACCTGACCTCGGGGGTGGGAGAGAGAGGAAGCTGTGGTTGAGCAGAGATTTGCGCTGCCCTCTACTGGCTGAACTCTGCACTACACTGCAGGCGATAACGAGCTCCACGGGAAACGTAAAGTGACGCAAATTCTAAAATATACTATTTTTCCCTTTGAAAGGAAAAACCCTTTCATACTTTTCGGTATGCTTGGTTTGACTATTTTCTCAGGGGATAATATATACTTTTTTTTTTTTTCTACGGATCTTATATCCATTTGAACGTTCAATGGAGCCAGCACCACTGAAAAATACTGTTTTTCATCAAAGAAGGCGGGAAAATGCAGCTGTTGACTGCTTAAAAAGAAATAACCACACAAATATTATCTGAGTCCATCGCAACGTCTCACGGTTGCAGCTAGTATTATATTATCAAATGTAATATATATACTCTTATATTCTAGGACTGTTGCCATGATATGGGTCCCCTTCCTGGTACTCTTACAATAACATAGTCTGATAGAGATAGCAATTATGGAAATTCAATATTCAAATATAACGACTTCTTATTGATTCAGGTCATTACTTTTATGTTCCCTTTCTACAGACTCTGTAACATTGTTTTGTGGGAACACTTTTTTTCTTCTACAAGAAACACAACCCAATAAGGATGAAGAAAACGAGAGGGAGAGAGAGAGAGATGGAGAGAGAACCTGACAGAGTGAGAGATATAGTGAGTAACCGAGAGAAGGATGTAGAGAAAAAGGACAGAACGAGGGAGAGCGAGAGAGAGAGGGAGGGATAATCTGACAGAGTGAGAGATATAGTGAGTAACAGAGAGATGGATGTAGGGAAAGAGGACCAAACGAGAGAGGGGTAAAGAAAGACAGAGGAGGTGTAATGTGATAGAGTGGGAGAGAGAGAGAGAGAGAGAGAGGGGGGAAACTGAGTGAGGACGCTGCCTGCTTACATTGTTTAATTGCATATGGAAATGGCAGCCCCCAGCATTATAGATTAGTTATTCATGGAAAGAAAGGATGACGGGCCTGAATCCCCGAGGAAACACGGTTTCAATACTGTACACTACATGTGTGAGTGAGTACAGTGTACACTAGGACGGTGTAACGGTGCACGTATTCATACCGAACCGTTCGGTACAGGACTTTTTCGGTGTGAACCGCACGAACGCAATCTTGCTTTAACCGCGAGCTATATTTTGTTTGTGTCCGGTTGCAGCAGTGTTGACGGACCTTTTTATTTACTGTATTTAAGAAAGAAAGATATGTGACTTACTTAGGTAAATTATGGCTAATTAGCCACTGTTTACAAAGTTCATAATAAATGAAAAGCAATTTTATGTTTTGCGTTTATACCCCCCGCCCCCACCCCTCCCCGCTGTGCCGAAAACGTATCGAACCGTGACTTCAGAACCGAGGTACGTACCGAACCGTGCGTACACCCCTGGTGTACACCGTACATGTGTGAGTGGATGAAAAGTGCATGTGCTGTAGCACGTTCTGAACATGCTACATGTGTGAGTGTGTACCCTACATGTGTGAGTGTGCCTGATCTGTGATTAAAACCGTGAACAGTACCGTGGACACGTTAGTTTGCACGATGTACATTGTATACGTGTGACAGCACGCTCTACCACGTGGGGATGGGAGACATATGGTACAGTAGGCTAATGCTCAGAATCAGTTCAAGTGTGAGAAGACCATGTTTCACCTCGCCAAAGAAACTCAACCACTGCACGTTGCCTTCACGCCTTGGCTCTCCGAATATCTTGTGTGAGCCTACAGGCTGAAACGGTTCTGTGTGGCTCAGTAGGTAGAGCGTGGCGTTGGCAACGCTTAGGTTGTGGGTTCAATTCCCACTGGCACCACATATACAAAAAAGAAGGTATGAATTCACTACTGGAAGTCGCTTTGGATAAAGGCAAATGCTAAATGGAATTTATTATATATTATATTAAATATTATATTATATTAAACGGGGATGGGATGGGATGGGATGAGATGGGGCGGGGCAGGTGGAGTGGGGCGGGCGCGAGAGCCAGGAGAGGACGAAACAAACCCCCCGCTCATGACACCTCTTTGTCCCCTCCGTTTGGCGTAACTGAAAGTATATTTTTGATTCTGAAGAGCCAGTCCCAGTGTTGCGCCTTTGGGCAGGTTCTCAGGGGACAGTCAGGCAGGAGCTTGGATGGTGCGATCAACAGACGGCCGTGCACGCCATGGGGGGGAGGGGGCGGGTAATATTCTCGGATGCCCACACAACAAAGCTTGTGCTCGAGGTTGGAATATTCGCCACACAGAAACTTCCCAGGTTTCCCTTCTTTGGGGCGCTGCCTCGGTAATATAAAAAATAGACCCCTAATTTTTTTATATAAATGTGTTTCAGATTTTTTCCAGTTTTTCTCCCAATATAGTAGCCAATTTTACCCTCTATTTATTTCAATTCACCCTCCCCCGCAAACTCACCACCCATCTTGCAGGTCAAGCTAATTCCCGAGGCCAGTGATGATCCGCCTCCTCCGAGACGGAACTCGTCCACCTACTTCTGGAGACACTCTTCGCGCTTCTCGGCAAGCCCATGCCCGCTCACCCTCGCCCCCTCGCCCCCCCCCCCCTGGGGCAGACAGATTGCCGCCCCCGATCAGGGCTCCCGGCCAGGTCCGGTCTGGCACAGTCGGGTTTCGAACTACGACCGTGATAGGCAGCTCACACGCGTAAAGCACCAGTCAATGCGAGTGCGTTACACCGCTACGCTATCCGAGACCCCAACTCCATACTCTTCTGTACCTTCCGCCAGCAAGCTTCCCCAGACCCATCTGTCCGTTGTCCTGTGTGCATGCAGATAAAGCCAGTTCTCTGGGCGTACGAGAGTAGCGAGGCGAGTTTATTCTAATGGGAATTCCCCCTTTTTTTTTTTTTGTTCCAGTGTGTGTGTGTGATTTGTGTTCCTGGGGTGAGTTCTGTTATGCTGTAGGTGGGGAGTAATTGATGGTGGAGGTAAATACCACACTGATATGAGGAAGTATTTTTTTATTCAGAGTTGTCTGTGCCTGGAACAGTTTTCCAGGTCGTGTAGTGGAGGGAGGCAGAGACCCCTTGGGGTGTTCAGGCCCAGGCTTGACGCCGTGCTGGATACTCTCTGGAGCAGGGGTGGGCCGGGGCGCATGCAGGTTTAGGTTTCCACCGACTCCACTCGTAGATTAGACCACAGTGAAGGGTTTCAAATGAGGACACGAGAGCAAGTCTTCCGCTGTCATTCCTGGGTTTGTCAAGATTTTCATCTAAAACTTCAGATCACATAAATGATTTGGCTAATGAAATGATCGAGAGCGGAATTGAGCCTGGAGTGCAGTAACGGATACGGCCCTCCTTGCCCACCCCAGCTCTAGACTGTAGGTAAAAGGCGAGCCTAGTTCTTGTCGTCGGATGTTGTTGTGTTCTCCGGATTGGTTATGGGCGCGTCCTCGCTGTCTGCAGGCCTGCGGAGCTCTTTCTGAGGCATCGGGTGCAGCTGCGCGCCCGTCGCTGAGAAAACGCAGCTCTGCCGGCCGTCGCCTAGCAACGGCGGGCCAGTGGCGGGCAATGCCACGCGGTGGTGCCCCGGTCTCAGCTCACTGGCCAATGACATTGAGCGAATGCCCGCGCCGCGCGATTAGGGTATCTGAGTCAGACAGCGCCTCCGAGATGAGCTAATACAAGTGGAAAATTAAGCCGTGCACAGGGGGAAGGATTTCTGTGGTGCACGCGCATGCACCGTCCACCTTGACCACAAGTGCCATCCTTCGGTTCCGGCTGGATGTAGAATTACAACTTGTAGTGTAGTGATAACGTGTGTGTGTGTCTATGTGTATGTGTGTATGTGTGTATGTGTGTATGTGTATATATATATATATATATATATATGTGTGTGTGTGTATGTATGTGTGTTTGTGTGTTTGTTTGTGTGTGTGTGTGTGTGTGTGTGTGTGTGTGTCTATGTATGTATTTGTGTGTGTGTGTGTGTGTGTCTATCTATGTATGTATGTATGTATGTGTGTGTGTGTGTGTGTGTGTGTGTGTGTGTGTGTGTGTGTGTGTGTGTGTGTGTGTGTGTGTGTGTGTGTGTGTGTGTGTGTGTGTGTGTGTGTGTGTGTGTGTCTATGTATGTATGTGTGTATTTTGTGTGTGTGTTCCATTATTTTGTCCTCCTGTTTCCCTCCAAGCCGGCCTTCCACACAACATTAGTGAAGACCCACAGACAGTGTTTCGGGGGGCAAGGGTTCACACCCCCACGGCCTGCCAACCACCCGGGACCTCCCACTGAGTCGCTCTCCCCTAATTACCATCCGTGAGGGCATGAGCAGCAGTCATAAAGCAAGCCTGTGCCCCCCCCCCCCCCTGCCCCTCTCCCACCACGCTGGGAGGCAACGCATTGTCCTGGGATAAGTCACTCTTTCATTTCGCGGCTCGAGGGGGGGGGGATGGTCGTCGTCTGAGTTACGCCTTGTGATGACCTCACACTCTCCCGTTCTGAGCGGAGGTTTTGATCCCATCTCCGGATTCCTCTCCTAGCCGTCACCGTCAGGCCCGGTGATAACCGCGCCCCCTGGCCGCCGGCGTTTCTCCGCTCGGAAGGTGGGAATTACCACGGCCAGGTGCCACCTGCTGTCATTACAGGCCCCGCGTCTCATTACCGCGCGCCCGCGCTCTCCCCTCAGATCTTTTAGGGGTGCCTTCAAAGACGAAATCCCTTCTTCTTACATTTTTTTTTGCATGATTTGGAATTTATTTGGCTTCGTGAGCCCGTTTCCGCAAAATGTATGGAAAACAGATTTCACGTCAACAAACGTCTTAATTCCACAACGCCCCCACCCCCCCACAGCCGAGCGTGCTCTGGCCTGGGCCCTCGATCTTCCCTTCCTACCCCCCACCCCCATAAAGTTTTAAAGACTGCACAAAATGATGATGGGACACGCCACAGGTGTTGTCTCGTAATGACAGAGCGTGTTTCACTGAAACAGAGCGCCTGGTGTCCCGCCTGCTCTCTCACACTGGGGGCGGGGGGGTGCTGAACGTACAGTCAGGGAGGGCAGATAACGGCTCGTTCCTGGAGCCATACCACCCTGTAGCTCTCTGAAGCTAGGCAGGGCTGGCGTTTTGTTGCGAGACATCCTGGGAAAACCGTAACAGAATTCCCAGTGGACCAAGCGCAGAATACCATTTCTCCAATGAAGTGATGGGGACAATGTGATGTAGTAGGAGAACCTGTCTTTAGATTGAGATGCCTAACCTAGAGGTCTCACCCATGACTCACTGTGGGGCACAAAGAGAGTGGGTGGGTGGATGGGTGGTCTAATCATTCCCCAGTTAATTGGCTAAATAAATCCCTCCCTCTCCACCTCAGCTGGTGCGCAGGGTGAGCGTTCTGGTGCGAAATGGCCGCTGCGATAAGGGTATGTTTGATGGTACACGGAGAGACAGCCCTTTTTACCTATGCAACATATGCCCCGTCCCTCTCTACGGCTGTCCAGGGAGTGACACCAGCACCACCCCCATCAGGCACTTCGGCAGCTTCTGTTCGGCGGGGAAAAAACCCCAACCCATAAGCCCACCGCCACATGCCACGCATTCTTTGATTATTCCCGTGCAGTTGTTCATCAGAGCTGGTGCTTCCTGCGCAACCTGTCTCCTGCTCTCACCTTTCATCCCCCAGCCCCCCCCGGGCCCGGGCCCGGGACGTCACCGCGGCGACAGACTGCGCCCATCTGTTTCGTCTGCGCGGGGGCCAGATGAGCCACACCGTTTCATTCTCCCCTCTCCTTCCTTCTCTCTCTCTCTCTCTCTCTCTCTCTCTCTCTCTCTCCCTCTCTCCATCCAGCGCTTTGATTCACCGGTTCATTAAAGAGTCAAACACACACACACACACACACACACACACACACACACACATCGTGCTGCTTGGATTCCTGCAGGAGACAGAAAGGGACAAGAATGACAAAATTGTTATGGTACCAGTCTTTTTACGTACTCACTATTTGGTTTTATTTACATAGGCTTTTTTTTTCCCCTCTATATCATAATACTACTACAATTATTGTTATTATCGAGGGGAGAATCATCCACCGCTCAAGGTGCCCTTGAACACTCGCATTCCAGGATGTGTCTGCCCCCCCCTTCAGCGGTCCACTTACCTCTGCTCACCTGTGGGAGGGATTCCCGTCCACAGACAACCTGCATAGGAACGCCCTTTGGGGGTGAAAGGTCCCACCTGATGTCTCTGTGCACCCGTGTGAGTGTGGGTGTGGGTGCGTATATGTGTGTGTGTGTGTGTGTGTGTGTGTGTGTGTCTGTCTGTGTGTATGTGGAGGTATATGTGTGAGTGTGTGTATATGTGTGTATATATATATGTGTGTGTTTGCATGGGTACATGTGTGAGTGTGTATGTGCGAGTGTGCGTGTGTGTGTGTGTGTGTGTGTGTGTGTGTGTGTGTTTGTGTGCGAGTGTAGGTGTAGGTGTATGTGTATGTGTATGTGTATGTGTATGTGCGAGTGTGAGTGAGTGTGTGTGTGTGTTTGTGTGTAGGTGTGTGTGTGTGTATGTGCGAGTGCGTGTGCATGTGTGTGTGTTTGTTTGTGTGCGAGTGTAGGTGTAGGTGTAGGTGTAGGTGTAGGTGTGTGTGTATGTGTATGTGTGAGTGAGTGTGTGTGTGTGTGTGTGTGTGTGTGTGTGTGTGTGTGTGCGAGTGTGTGTGTGTGTGTGTGTGTGTGTGTGTGTGTGTGTGTGTGTGTGTGTGTATTTGTGTATGTGCGAGTGTGAGTGAGTGTGTGCATGTGTGTGTGTGTGTAGGGGGGACCCGCGGTGGTTTCAGGCTCCTGTAAATGTGATCCTGGAGCGGGTGGGGATTAGGAGGGGAGAGGGGAAGAGGGGCTCGTTTAGCAACCACAGATTTACATGCAGAGACGCGCTCAAACAGATTGGCGAGAGGTGCCCAGACCGGGAGGGGAGAGGGGGGGGGGGGGCGGGCGAGAGATCCCAATATGTTCTTCGGGAATTAGAACAGAGCCAGATGGCACAGGCTGCCAGTCTCTTGGAATCACACACGGCAGAAGGCGATAGGCAGCGGGCACAAACACCAGGGTCAGAGCGTGATGTTCCTCTCTTCCCCAGAGCCACTCATTCCTCCCTCCCTCCCTCCCTCCCCTCATCCCCCTTTCAACAAGAAAGTATCTCCAAACATACGTGTTAGGTTCCCCCACCCTTTTTTTTTTATTACCGTGGCAACTACTTCAAAAGCAACAACCCCCCAACCTCCCCAAATTTCTAACATATGCCATCAAAAAAACGAGAATAACATTTTCAGAAATCACTATATAGCCAATAAGGATGCATGTGAAATACCAACCTTTTTTTAAAAGCCTTTATTACAACGTGTTTCTTGAAAACTGTGGTAATTGATTTTGAGGGGAGTCGACATGTGCAGCTACCACGGATTCCCGGAATGAGCGGCGAACAAACGTTCCTGCACCTGTGCTGGCGATGCGTGATGCTGTAATTCACGGCCAATTAGACGGAGGGGGATAAGAAAATAATAAAAGGAGCTTCTGGACGCTAAAATGTATTTTTAAAAAAGGAACTGGATTTTTTACAAATAAAAACGAATTCTGAAAGTAAGGACAAATGGATAGGGAAACTAATACGTGTGTCAAAATTGTACAATTAATTTGCACCGAACCTAAAGGCTCACCTTTAAATCTTAGCATATATCTTTTCTGCTTTTTAGAACACACCCAAGAGATGGGTTGATGGCGTCAAGTCTCATGTCGATAAACATCAATCCCACAATGCAGTGCAACATCAGGATAACTGAGCATGCGCAGAGTCGGTTAGGCGCAGTTCAACTTCAGTATTTATAAATCTGAAACGGCATAAAGTTTGTCAGAAGGTTTGTCTGGCAAGTTTTGGATGGCACTGGGAGTTTTCCCATCCAAGCGCCCCCACCCCCCGCGGTAATTTATCCTGCTTCGGATGACGACAGCTCAAGCGCTCCCACTGTTGCTACGCCCGAGCAAGGCTACTTACCCTGCACTGCTCCGGTAGGTGTCCAGCTGTATAAACTAGATAGGACAACAACAAAAAAACGGTTCCACATCTTCGGGAGCCCTGTCACCTCTCTGCTGTGGGTACGGGGGCAGAACCAGTCGAGTCGGGGAGGGGAAGGAGGGGGGGGAAGGGAAGGAGGGGGGGGGGGAGGGGGTTAACGGCGTTTCGTGCGAACTCGAGACCTCGGCGATCCGTGGGCCGTTGCCGAGGTGATAACATGGGGATTAGCCGGAATGCTAAGAGAGCATACCGCGCTCTCGCGACGCGGTTGCTGGAGCGTACGGGTTGCCTCTTCCTCACCATCACCCTCTCGTCATTATTATTCACCGCACTTGTCACGAGGATTAGACAGACGGGTTGCCTAGTGACAGCACTGTAGCGCGCCCCCCCTTCCCCACAACCTCCCCGGCACACCTGCGTCAAAACCAGACACCCCCAAAGCAGACTTAAACTTGTCATGTTCTGACTGGAGGTGCGCTACTGTGAAAATAAAAAAAGTAATAATATGGATTTGAGGCTGGATGAGATCACTGGGATCAACTTCCTGTTCCCTTCCGCCTCTGGGCTGCCATGACAGCGTTGTGGGGGATAACAGGAAGCAGCGCCCAACATAGCGCCACTGAGCAGCGGTTCAACTCCCTGCCATCAAACCACGCAGTCCAATGCACAGGGCAATCACTCATACACAGCATGTGTATTTTCTACATCCTATTTTCTCACTTCATGGAAATCAAAATGAATTTAATTTCTTTCCACTGATCAACACAAAATACTGTATAAAATGGCAATTAAAAAACAACTTAACTTTAAAGCCTTTTCTTAATTGCAAATTAAAAACAGATGGAAATTGATTCCATAAGTATTCACCCCCTTGACGTAATACTTGGTAGAAGCACTTTTAGCTGTGATTACAGCTGTGAGTCTGTTTTAGTATGTCTCTACCAGCTTTGTACATCTGGACACTGCACGCCCATTCTTTGCAAAATTGCTTGAGCTCCATCAGGTTGGATGGGGACCGTTGGTGAACAGCAATTTTCAAATCTTTCCACAGATTCTCAATTTGGTTGAGTTCTGGGTTTTGACTGTCCAGTTTTTTGTTTTTTAACCACTCCAATGTGGCTTTTGCTGTATGTGGTGATTGGGGGATATAATCATAAGGTTAGAACCAAACTGGAGCTACCAAAAACAACAAGATCTCCATGAAATGTACAAATGGTGATGAGCAACAGTGAGTGAAATAACTGTATTTTTTTTAAAACATAGCATGATTTGAATTAAATTTGATGGCTAATGACAACATGAGGCAACAATCAAGATCACAGTGATGTTAACAAACACTTGGTTTTAGAATTAATTGATTAACGTCGGTCAAGCTATAACTTCCAGGCAGATAAAGAAACATTTTTTAAATGTAAGTCACATCGGGCAAACGTTCTAAACCGGCGCCGTTTGCAAACAAGCTGTCGCCCAGCGATTCACGGTCGGCGTGGTGACGGCAGTGGCCTTAAGACCGTCGTTTAAGAAGGACACGACTCAAACGGAGGCATGGATTTGGATTATTCTAGGCGACAGGTGTTGGAGGAGGAGGCTGAAAAGGTCATTTTGAGCCTTGACTTAAGGACCAAAGCGAAGGGGGAGAATTATACTCGGGTTCGTTAACGCCGTGCCACCGCGTGGTGCAATAAAACCTTGTGGAGGGTGTCACCGGCGCGACTGTGCCAGATCACGCCGTCGCAGGCCTCGGCCCGCTGAGGTATTTATGGGCCACGAGCATTAAAAGAAGGCCTGAATACAGGGTGCGCCATTGTCATGCAAATGAGTCCGTCTAAATAAGAAGAAGATTGCTTTCCCACTGAAACAATGGCCCAGCAAATGGCTCTCAGGAGCCTGATGTTGAACTCCATTTTGGAACGTTTAATACCCCTAAAATATGAACTTCTACTCAATTGCCTGTTTGAACAATTCAATAAATTAACTAAATGGGGTCCTATCCTATTTATTTATACAAAAAGCAGATACAACAGGGAATTAATGCTAGATTTATCTGAATCAATCAAATAAGCTATCTGTATATCTGTCTAAAGTGTTGAATACATTGACGACATAGCTGCTGGTAGACCACCAGTTTTATCCTTTCATCCAGTTTATAATAATCACCAAAATGTTATTTTCTCAGTTCTGTTCTTAAAATGATTTAAGTAACTCATGTTCCATTTTCATGTAGTAAAAGTGAAGTTGCAAGAGGATTATTTAAAGCCAAAGTTGACATTCATTTGTGGAGACAATGCAACATTAAATCCATAGTTTATTATTATTATTATTATTTAACTTCATTTATTGGGTGGTGAGTCAATTTATATTATTTATAAGTATATTAGACACCAGGAGAGGTTTTGGGTGCAAGACTTAAAGTAACTCAAGAACCGTTTTTAATGTCAGAAGCTGTGAATGTGCACTGTTGTGTATCCCCCGCCCCGTCCGTCTTAAATAATGTCCCTAAACCTGCCCTGCGACAAATAAATGACAACATTATTTAGGGGCTAAATGAGGGGTAACGTTACCGAACAGGGCAGCTGTAGAACCGAGTGTGTGGACGGAGCGCAGCTGTGTCCGGACGAGGAACAAAAGAGTGCTCTCTGATTGACAGGACGTCCAAGGGTCACTCTCGACCTGAACCCGGGATCTCACATAGCACGGACCAGGATGTGACATTTCGCAAGAAAACAAACGAAGCTACGCTGCTAACCCTCACAGGAAGAGACCATACAGCTGCACACACCCCCACCCCCCCCCCCCACCACACCCCTCAAAAGGAAAAAAACCCACAAAGCGTTTTATTAAAGTGCACTCATGGATGTAAGGAGAACAGTGTTTGCAGTGGTTTTACATCATTGGAGCGTTTAGCCGGTCACAGCGGTCCGCCCCTGCCTGTCCACAAGTGGAGGTGACCTCAATTAGCATATTCCAGGTGTGACGACACGCGTTGGTGCGTTTGGCAAGGCACGGCCAGCGTTACACAACGATCGATCAACCCCCCCCCGCCGCCATTTAAAGGGAGGGGGGTTGTTTGGGCGCTGGCCCCGTCTACAGCCGCTACCAGGCAGATGACAGATTGCATATTGGGGTCTCTCTCTCTCTTTCTCTCTCTGTGGCGGGAGGCCACCTTGCCAAGGCCGGGTGACCCTGAGTCTCTGTGACAGGTACTTCGTTAGAAACGGGTTCACCCTCTCTCCTTGATGTTATTTATTTGTACACACAGGCGCTCTTTTTTTTCTTTTTTCTTTTTGTAACGTTTCAACAGCGTTTCAGCAACGTTTCGTAAGCTTGTATATCACGCGCACAGGCTGAAGGACGACATTGCGATGGCCGCCCAGAATTTGCATCTGCCATCTTCCGATTCCAAGCCTGGGTCAGATGAAAGTGAACTGATTTACGCACAGTGTTTGTGAGTGGAGGAGGGAGGGATGGAGGAGGAAGGGAGGGGAGGGGTAGTGGGTGGGGGATGGAAACAGGGGAATTTTGGGTCCAGCTCTTCCATTCGATCACAAAGTAATTAACTAGCAGGCAGGTTTTCCTGCCAAAATTTTCCCTTTCTTCTCCCCCCCCATGGATAGCAGAAGGTAAACATGGACCCCGATATTCGACTGATCCTAAGGCACCGTGTGCAAAGCCTGGCTCGCGGAAAGGCCGTTCCACCTCTCCTAATGTTCCCACAGCCCACGGTGTAAGCACAGGTACCTCACACCTCTGTGTCTGTGGCTGGACCACCCAGGGCTGTGGCCCTCCAGCACCCTCCCTCACCCCTCCCCCCTTCCTTTCTGACCCGTTCTGTTCGGCCCTCTCTAGACCTGGCATCAGCTGATCCAGGGTCATTTAAAATGAGACCATGTCCAGAAGAAGGCAGCTTTCTGGAAGAAAAGAATGACGCCCCAACATGCTAATACCCCATGTGAAAAAGAAATAGGTTTCATTTAATTTCTCATTTAGTTTTCCGGCCAAAAACTGTTTCTTTTCACAAACTGAAGTGCAGATAAGGGCACTGTTGCACTGGTTATAGTCTCGTGGACTGAAGCGTCTGCCCGTTTGCATTTTCTTTCCCCCCATTTCTCTTTCCCCAGGTGAAAATGAGATATTTTTGGCTGAAAATTGAAGGTGGATTTTTAGCATATTCCTGACTTTCCAGAAGAACAAATTCATAAATGACTTTTATTAAAAGTTTTTTCTCTCTCTCCTCTCTATTCGTGCTGGAGACCCGGTCCTATTCGTCGTCGATCTTAATTTTCCACCCGTCAAACTTCGGTGCCATGGGCATCATCTCATGTGTTCTGATTTAACACTGGACTTCGGTGGCGTTTCGTCGACACTCTCTCTGCGTGGAATTCAGATTTAACGTCCAGCTACAAAACACTCCAGATGAAATGCCCCCGCCATCAGACGCACAATATATCCCCTGTACAGTAAATATCATCTCCTTAGGGCTGACGTATGTGGGAGGTGATATATGGGAGCCACTTTTTGTCATAAACTGTCCTAAACCGTATTAAACTGTCACGCATTGATTGTTTGAAGCACTTGCCGTGATTGCGATGGATAAGTAGAGGGCCGTTGTTGTTTTTTTAAAAGTGCACTAAACATCGGTCCAAAGTAGACCTCTATCACTGTCGACTAGATTGAGTAACCTCGTAACCTTTTGGCAATATTTCAATACGTCGTCAGCGAATTTGTACAACAGCCATTTTGAGGACTGTAGGGGTGAACTTCAGCGTGTGTGCTGTACCACTGCTCTGCTGAGCTGACTGAACTTGAGGGACTGGCGGGCCCTCCACACACTGAACACAGACAGGAGGGGCATGCCGTGGGTTATGGGTTCTTACAGGCCAGAGGACCGGTCGATGTGTGAGTGTGAG
>JAINUG010000095.1:3015000-3152500 GCA_029706075.1 Aldrovandia affinis
AGGACACTTCTCACCACGTCGCGATTGTTGTGCTCAGAAGAGAGCGTGCTCTTTTAGGCGTGCTCGAAGAGGTTTTACGGGGCGACCGGGTCACCGAAGAGGTGTAACCCAGGGTGTAACAGGGTTGGAACGGGTGTAACGGGGTGTGTAACAGGGTGTGACGGGTGTAACGGGTGTAACGGGTGTAACAGGGTGTAACGGGTGTAACAGGGTGTAACAACGGGTGTAACAGGGTGTAACGGGTCCAGAAGGTTCTATTCTCTCTCGTCATTTTTATTTATTAACTTTTTGTTTTTGTTTTTGGATGATGCTGCGGCATTATGCTCACACATTAGAGAGCAAGTAGTGAACATTTCAGAAGCACTCTCACAAAAACTGGAGCAGAACTCGGGAGCACCACATTCTAACGACACTGTCACAGTGTGGAGAAGGTGGAGTGCTCAGTACAGCACTCTAACCACACTATCACAGTGTGGAGAAGGTGCAGTGTTCAGTAGCCACTCTGACGCAGTGTGTGGAGAAGGTGCAGTGTTCAGTAGCCGCTCTGACGCAGTGTGTGGAGAAGGTGCAGTGTTCAGTAGGTGCTCTGACGCAGTGTGGAGAAGGTGCAGTGTTCAGTAGCCGCTCTGACAGTGCAGTGTGGAGAAGGTGCAGTGTTCAGTAGCCGCTCTGACGCAGTGTGTGGAGAAGGTGCAGTGTTCAGTAGCCGCTCTGACGCAGTGTGGAGAAGGTGCAGTGTTCAGTAGCCGCTCTGACGCAGTGTGGAGAAGGTGGGGTGTTCAGTAGCCGCTCTGACGCAGTGTGTGGAAGGTGCAGTGTTCAGTAGCCGCTCTGACGCAGTGTGTGGAGAAGGTGCAGTGTTCAGTAGCCGCTAGCCGCTCTGACGCAGTGTGTGGAAGGTGCTGACGCAGTGTTCAGTGTGTGGGGAAGGTGCAGTGTTCAGTAGGTGCTCTGACGCAGTGTGTGGAAGGTGCAGTGTTCAGTAGGTGCTCTGACGCAGTGTGTGCAGAAGGTGCAGTGTTCAGTAGGTGCTCTGACGCAGTGTGTGCTGGCTGGAGGGCTGGCAGGCCGCGCAGATGAAAGGCAGGCAGCTGATGATCTCACCGTGATGGCGAGGCAGTCAAGGTCATCCTGGTGTTTGAGGAGCGCGGCAGTCGCCACTCGTCAGCACATTTCGGGATCGGGCGGAGGGGGGGGGGGGGGGGCGGGCGTGCCGCTGTCTCGTTGGCAGGCAGGTCAGTGCAGTGCTGGCAGGTCTCCTCCCTCCCTCTGATCCCGTGCCACTCGCTCTCCTCCGCTAGATTTACGGAAGGGCGCTCTCTGTCTTTACGATCGCTCATATACACTGTCGCCGCCACCGTCGCTGCCCCAGATCTGCACAGCCAGACACACCCCCACCCCCACCACCCCACCCGTCCATATGGTTCTCCGCTCGTCCCTCATGAGTGCCACCCCCCCCCCTGTCTCTGGGGGCGACCAGTCTCCAGGGAGCGCCGGAGTTCCACGGCAACAAGGCTCACCTGGAGTGCACCCAGACGGAGGGGCTGTGATTCAGACAGACGTATCGTTTACACACGCACTCAGCGCTGTTCTATATATCATCTACATAAATACATGCATACACACATACAGGTAACTGCCAAAAGACAGGAAACACTTCAGTAAATAAGGAATACAAAATATATTGAAAGCAGGTGCCTCCATTTCCCTGGCATGGTTTATGGCCAATCAACCCCTTGGAGGGAAAGGTAAACGCCAGTACATACAAAGCCAATACAGGCTGAGAGAGGGATCACCTTCATCCTGTGGTGAAGCATTTCTGTCCTGATGAGAGTGGTGTCTTCCAGCAATGCCCCATCCACAGGGCACGAGTGGTCACTGAATGGTTGTAAACCTGAAAACGATGTAAACCACATGCCATGGCCGTCTCAGTCACCAGATCACAACCCAAATGAACACTTATGGGAGATTCTGGAGCGGCGCCTGAGATGGCGTTTTCCACCACCATCAACAAAACGGCAAATGATGGAATTTTGCGTGGAAGAATGGTGTTGCATCCCTTCAATATAGATCCAGACACTTGTTGAATCCATGCCAAAGTGCACTGAATCTGTTCTGCCGTCCGTGGTGGCCCAACGCCCTGTTAAGACACTTTATGTTTTCCCTGTTTCCCATTCAGGCAGTTCCGTGTCCATACTGCCTACATGAGCATCACGTGCCCAGTCTCCCCACAGCCGGTCAGTGTGTGTGTGTCAGTGTGTGTGTGTGTTGGCCCGTGGCCCCGGGGCCCTGCTGTGCCACGTTTCCGGCTGGCCCCCCGCTGTGGCGCAGAGATGGGATTACGGGTCGCCAGGTGACAGCCCCGCCCCGCGTCCAATCAGGAGCAGCTGTGCAAACCTGGGACGCCAGGTGAGTCATCGTGTTTTTGGGGCTGCGCCTAGTCCAACATCGGTTTGCGATTAACGCGCTCACCGAACGGGAAGCACTGGACTGCACAGAGAATCTGAGTGAATCACTCGTAGGAAATTGTATTTATTGCATAAATTCAAACAATTTGACTCGAACCTGAAACAACGGGATTATGGCTTATCTTGCTCGCTCGCGCTGTTTGCTTTGTTGATATTATTTTTGTTGATTTTTTCGGGAATGTTTTTATGGAAGTTAGCGATTAGCATGTCAAATGTAATAACATATGTTTAGCTAATACAGCACAACACAAATGTAAATATGGTTAAGTATCCATCACAATCCAATAACCAAGCAGGGCAAATGGGGAGAACAGGATATGCATGCCATGTGCTGGTCTAACACAAAAATTGTTTCAGAAACATTGGGGAATGTTCTCGAAACAGTCTTAGAACGTATGTGTTCTAATCAAGTCATAGAAAAACAGAACAACATTCTAAGAATGTGGCTGCTGGGTGGATCATGCTGTTAAGACACTGTTCTAGTGTGTAGATGAGCCCCACGGTCTGCATCCTGTTAAGACACTGTTCTAGTGTGTGGATGAGCCCCACGGTCTGCATCCTGTTAAGACACTGTTCTAGTGTGTGGATGAGCCCCACGGTCTACTAATACTAATACTATTACGACTACTACTAATAGTAATAATTATTATTATAATAATTCAGCATGCTTTGTGGTCAGTTGAAGTCAGAGCTTGGGTCAGGCTATATATGCCATGTGTTTTGACACAGGTTGACATGAAACAGGTACAATTTGTTATTTTTATATATATATATATATATATATATATATATAATTTTTTAAATATTTTTTTTTGCCCCATTTGAACCAAACCATTCTTGATGGGCAATTTTAAAAGAAGCCAGATTGCTTTCTCCTCTAATTTGAGGAAAAAAAAAAAAAAGACAAACACTGCATCCTTTTCTTCATATTAAGAATGAGAGAACACAACGTCACGCTTGTGCTGGTACACATAAATTACTCTCTCACCTTGGCCTGCGGATGTCCAGCAAATGATAGGTATTATCTGAAAATAATAACACAGTACAAATTATTTAAATGATTAATTAATGTATTCATGTATTCATTTATTTGCTTTGGGGAAAACCCTTGCACTGGGCAATGTGAGCAACACAGCTTATATATTATTATATATTATCACAATATTTTCCATTTTTACAGCTGGACTGTGCTTACTGTCAGAAATACAGGAGCAGTATGCTAACCACATCACGCTACCACCCTAATGCTAACGGGACACCAGAGAAATACCTATTATTCATCATTACATAGAGCCTCTTTTAAAATTATTCTGCCATTAGAACTAAACTCCCAAGATATGAAACACACACACACACACACACACACACGAATACACATGCATACACACAAACGTACACACACACACACATACACACACACACAAATAAACATTTTCCAAAATGGACTCACTCTTATCTTGAAATGCAGTGCATGTGTTGTTGACTAGAACCTTGGCACATCAGAACATGTCGTAAATGAAATAAATTAAAAAGCCTTATTATCCCCCCACACACTCACACACACACACACACACACACTCACTCACTAACCCATGGGTAATTGCAGAAGAAATGTGCCAGGAATTAGTGCTTAATTAAAATGTGCTCGGCTCCTGTCGACGGGGGGAGTAAACACAAACATGGCCGCGTCCTGGAAGAGCTCCCGCCCGTGGACCTGCGTCCAGAAACGCACCAATGAGATCTCCCTGCGCCGGGGGCGATCGGGGCTCTGATCAGGGCTCTCTGATGCCCCACGCGCTGGGCCTGTTCTGGGCCTGGGGGAGCTCTCTCCCCTGCTGGTTGAGTGGAAGTGCATAGAGGTCGAGTGGGATCACGTTGTCCCCATCGATCTGATTCTCCGTGGAAGAAAGTGTAGTATTCCACTATGCAGCGGGTCATTGGAGCAGGTGTCATTTCAAAAGTGTGTGTGTGTGTGTGGGGGGGGAGGAGGTGCTGGAATCCATCCAATGGTTTTTGTCACTCAAAAAGTGAGCTATGAATGATGTTCTCTTAAAATGTTACGGGGACATAACCCATAACGTTTTACAGCCTTCTCCCATAGTTCGTAAATCAGAGACCACATGCTGGTTTGGGGGGGAAAAATAAAACCCCTTAAAATTCCCTCCTATGGAATGTGCACACAAGCCGTATTGTTGCATGACATCACTGGTTGGTTCACAGCTGGCCAATAGCGTCACCCTTTCTTTCATTTCGATGTAGAGCTGAGATCAGCAGGGCAAGCTGGTGGTCTTTTTAATTTTTAATTCTCTTAAAACCTTTCTTTTCAAATCTCTCTCTCACACACGCATACACAAACGCACTTTCTGTCCTTACAAATAGAAAATATTGACTTTTTATGGTTTAAATTGAAAAAGCAGCACAGCTGACAGGAATTGTGCTGCATACGTCCAGTTTTTCCCCAGACATGTTATCTTACTCAGTCCTAAAATTGTCAGCTGGCCAAATGTTCTAAATATCCTGAAATTTCCGCTGTTTTGGCCAGCAATGCTTAATGAATTGGATTAGTGGTTTATAGCCAAGGCTAATTTCCAACACCTGTCCCCAAAACAAAAACAGAATATCTATCCAAAAATATAAACAAGCAAAACAATACACACACACACACAAACACGTTCGCAAACAGGACATCCACTCTACCCAGCGAACAGGGTTGGAGACAAGGACCAGAAGGTGGTTGCTGGTGTTGTTTACCTGTCTTTTACCTGTTGTTTACCTGGCTTGGCTGGTTACCACACCAGAGACCATGAGGACGGAGTTTCCGAGAGTAGCCAGGCTGGATGGGATGTCCTGAACGCGACCCAGATGTATCCCACGTTCATTCAGAACATTCCACCAACGTGCAAGAGATCAGAGACACTATGACACATCAGTCAGGACACCACAGTGTTATATTTATGAATAGCTGATTAAATAGAAAGTGCAGTGCAAGACAACATGTACTCAAATGGCCCTGGCCCGGGCTAGGAGAGTCCAATTTGGACGGGAGGCAGGGGGTGTCTTGTTGGAAAGTGGATGGCCAGGCCTATCCACATTTACTCAGGTGTTGCCATTTGTTTTGGCAGTTACCTGTATGTTGACATAACTGTTCTGTAAACACCACCCGGTAAAAATGGGCTGGCTAGCTAATTCGTGCTGCGGTAAAGCGGTACACAGCACCGAATCTAACACCAAACCAAACCGAATTCACTGATCTTGGTGAATTCACTGCTGAATTCGAGCTGATACACATCTTGGTGAATTCACTGCTGAATTTGGACTGGTAGACATCTTGGTAAATTTGCTGGTAGTCTAGCTATAAGATATTGAGCAGTATCAAATCTTTCCCAGAAGAACGTGGTCTGTACTTCTGCAGCCCCAGGAATACCTTCCACATGGATAGATAGATTTCACAGAATTTCAGCCCCACGCTGTTAATAATAATCTGAAAACCGTGCACAAAAATAGAATAGAATAGAATAGAATATACTTTACTTTATTGCCATGTTACACAAGGTAATTGGAATTGACCTTTTAAGTGTTAAGTATTAAGTGTAATGCACATACACGTACCCCTTTATTTGAACCAATCATTAGGTTTTCATTGTGAAGAGACAAACAAGAGAGTGATTGACCGACTTTTTAAGCGGTCATTATCAGACCTACTGAGACTGACAGGAGAAGAAGGAGAGGGGGGGGAGGTACATATGGTGAAACTCCCAACTGCAGCCCCCTCAGAATAAATATACATTACTGTCACAGGTGAGGGCTCTAATGAAAGCAAGCTGAATGCCAGAGTTCAGCTCTTGAGGTACGGCAGTAGTGGTGGTGGTGGTGTCCCTTACTGGGGGTGGGGTGGGGGGGGCATGACATGACAGCGGAGGGACGAGCCTTTGATCCATGGCTTTGTAATTGGTTTTGGGGGGGAAACGAGGTCCGTTGGGCTGGATGAAGGCCGTAGGGCAGGGGGGCACTCCCAGGCAGGGTCTCACTGAGTTCTTTATGGGGAGGTGTTGGGGGCAGACAGCCAGGCCTGTTCATCTGAAGACTGCGTATAAATAACTCCCTGCTGGATGTCTCGCCTTGGCGACAGCGCTTCGGCTGCCCCCTCCCTTATTAAATATAATAACTCACTCCATTCAGAGGCGACGGGCGGGCGTTGGGCGGAGGCTCGCGGTGTTGCCCCGCTCCGGACCGCTTTAATGGTGCTGCAGCGGCAGAGCGGAGGAGCGGTTCAGAGAGTTTACACTGCCCTTTAACTGTGTCTGAACAGAGGGGTCCGACACTACACACACACACACACTCTTACACACACACACACACACACACACACACACACTCACACTCACACGCACACGCTCACGCTCACACACTCACACTCACACTCACACTCACACTCACACTCACACTACACACACACACATGCACACACATTCTTACACACACACTCTTACACAAGCTCACACACACTCTCTCTCACACATGCACACACATACACACACACACACATTCTTACACACTCTCACACGCACTGACATATACACACACACACTCTCTCACACATGCACACGCACTGACATACACACACACATACTCTCTCACACAGTCACACACATATACGCTCGCACACACTCACACACATACATGCTGGCACACACCCACACATACACACACACATACGCATACATACACACACAGACACACACACACTCACTCACACAGTAAAAACTGAAAGCTGACTATTGCCTTGCCTTTGCTTCAGACATGGGGTCTTTAAGGGAGGCGTGCTGGAACCCGCTGCAGAGAGGGGGGCTCTGCTTGACCTGACGGGGCGCATCGCTCCCATGCACGCTTTCCCCGCTCCAGCAAGGAGCCAGCAACCTTTGAGTTACAAGTCGAGTTCCCTAACCATTACACTTATCTGGCGATTGTGACCAGCGTTTCGTGAAATGCACAACAACAACAACTACATTTGATTAGATTTTGTTTCCTGTTTTTACTCCTAGGTCCCCGCGACGACGGCGGCGCTGCTTCGGTGCCACCATTACGAGGCCGCGGGCGAAGCGCGTATAGCGGTCCCCTGCCCGTGAGACGCGCGCCACGCCTCCTCGCTCCGTTCCTGCGCGGCAGAGCAGACTCCGAGGACCAGAGCCTGCCAAACTGCGGGCCGTGTGAGGGGTCGAGGTGCGTAGGCGAACACGCATGAGAAACAGTTACTTACTCTGTACCGTACGCTTCCCCTTGTCACTCAAACCAGACCTATTAAAACCTTGTAGCCGTACTTACACTCTCAGGAAAGAAAAGGCACCATGTTGTACCTATTAAATGCTTGTCACTGTGGCAGTACCCCTGTAGGGTACTGAATTGTACTTTCAGTCATGAGAACATAATTGTACCCTTTGTGAGAAAAAGAATGTTGCTTGCAGTACAAGCCTCGTTTTCATTCCAATATGGCTGCCATTGTGAATAAAGATTCTTTACCCTACCTGGGTACATATAAGGCATAGCATAGCATAGTACAGTGCAATCTACTGTTAAAGGAAGTGGTGGTGTAGCATAGCACAGCAAATCAGAGGAAATTGTTTCTTATGCCAGGGGCTACAAAGCATTGGCGAGTGTGTGTGTGTGTGTGTGTGAGTGACTGTGACTGTGAGTGTGTGTGCGTGTGCGTGTGTGTGTGCGTGTGCATGTGCTGCGTGCGGGTTAGCGTGCGCGTGTGCGTGCGTGTGTGTGTGTGTGAGAGGGGCTGCAAGCTGAAAGTCACCCTGAAAGCGTGTATCCACACAGAAAATAAGGTATGCAACCCCAAGGATTTTTTCGCAACGAGAAACACCGCAGTTTTTTTTTCTTTCCTTTCCCCCTTTTCTCATTTTTCTCCCCTCTCCAGCGCCACTGGGAATGGATTTTGGGCCCGGCCCAACTGGTTTTATCGACTGACTTATTTATTCATGTAGGGGAACGGGAAGGAGGGAGGGGGTTTGGGATGGGGGGGGGGGGGCATTAAAAGGGGCAAAATTACACCCCGCTCACGGACTGCCCTGCCCAGCATGTCTAGAAGAGGCTTATACTGACCGGGAATGGAGCCAGAACTCCCTCTCTCTCTCTCTCTCTCTCTCTCTCTCTCTCTCTCTCTCTTAATTAACCTGCGTACGCTCTCTCCTATGCAAATGGGCATTGATAGATAAGGCCCGTTGGATGATTGATGTATTTCCTGCACGTGGTTTCCATTTCCATGCCATTACCGTGTATGAGGGCTGGCCCGCCCAGCAACGGGGGTGAGAGAGGCATTAAGGCTGCATATATGCATCTCCATACACACATACACATACATACATACACACACACACACACACACACACACACACACACATACACCTATACACACACACATACACATATGCATCTCCATACACACATACACATACATACACACACACACCCATACACACATACACCTATACACACACACATACATACACATATACACAAACACATACATACAGTACATACACACACACACACACACACACATACATACACCTATACACACACACACATACACCTATACACACACACATACATACACTCATACACATACATACAGAACATGCATACATACATACACATATACACAAACACATACATACATACACACACACATACATACATACATACATACACATACATGCAGTACATACATACACACACACACACATACATACACATATACACACACACACACACACACACATACATACACACACACACACACACACACACACACACACACACATGCATACATACACACATATGCAAGGCGCTGTTTTTGGTGATAAAATCCATGAATATAGATGATGTGCATTAACACAACGCATACAGTCAACACGGGTCTCATTGCGTCCTGAGGGCCTATGGAAAGAGGGTTTACCTGTGACCGTTACCTGGTGGGGTGGGGTGGGGGTGTCCAGTAATGTCTGAGTCCATACGCAGCCAGAGAGTAGAGCTATAAGGCCTGGTCATTGCCCCCACAGAGTGCCTGGGCTCTGTGATTAAAGACACTGCCGTGACCACACACTGAGCCAGGGCAGCTCTGAGACTATTGTTTGCACCCCACCTTCTCTCTCGCACCCCACCTCTCTCTCTCTCTTTCTCTCTCTCTCTCTCTCTCTCTGTCTCTCTCTTTCTCTTCTGTTTCTCTCTCTCTCTCTCTCTCTCTCTCTCTCTTTCTCCTTCTCTTTCTCTCTCTCTCTCTTTCTCCTTCTCTCTCTTTCCCTCTCACCCTCCCTCTGTCTCTCTCTTTCCACTTCCTTCTGTTTCTCTCTCTCTCTCTCTCTCTCTCTCTCTCTCTCTCTCTCTCTGTCTTGCCAAGTGCGGCAGCAGGCAAACGCCAGCCCCGTTTGATTGGGGTGTGGGGCGGGGGGGGGGGTGAGGGTGTTGCCTTGGAAACGGCGGATGCTGGGTGAGATTCGGAGGGTGGAGGGCGACGAGTGAGAACAGCTTGTTTTTGGATGCGCAAACGATGCTAAACAAACTAATCGCTATTAATAATGATTCACATCTCGAGCGAAAAGGTAAACGGCCGTGTTCTTAGCTGCAGGTGAGCTCCCTTCGCCGGATCTCTCCGAAGGTCGTTCAAGTCTGTTATAGCGACAGTGGAGAAACGCGTCCGTGCTTATAAGCGCTTTTTCATTCAGGACCAAAAAAACACACGCACACACAAAACCAAGTAAATAACGTTCACAAACAGTAATATTTTCAGTGTTGAATCAGCTCCGATAGGGTACAATTTACTCTGAGAGAGCACAATGTGATCCACATTTGACTTACTTAAACTCATTTTAGAGCTAGGACGGCAGGGTAGTGTAATGGTTAGGGAGCTCAAAGGTTGCTGGTTCAGTTCAAAGGTGGAGCACTGCCATTGTACCCTTAAGCAAGGTACTTAACCTGAATTGCTTCAGTAAAAATATCCAGCTGTATAAATGGATTGTATGTAAACTGTGTAAGTCGCTCTGGATAAGAGCGTCTGCTAAATGCCTAAAATGTAAATGTAAAATGCACCGATAATTTTAATGTGTAGCCTACTAACTCCTGCGGTACAAATTTGTGCACGTGAAAATGCATCTCAGAAGCAGTGTGTAATAGCGTTTAGCAGTGTAACAATAATAACATTTATAATAAGAGTGCATTAGCCTAGCTTACGACGCCACCGAGATCTTGGACTCTCCCACCGCTCGATGGCGATGGCGATCAATCTTAATCCGTCTCTAAATGATGCTAATCAGCTTGCTAATGACCTCATCAGGATGCGCGGGGATCGCGACGGCCCCCTGAGAGCCGCTGCTGCTCCTGCCTACCTCAGTGAGCGCGCGCTGGAGGAGTGAGCGCAATCCGGCAGCCCTCCCCCCCGGCTCAATGAGGACGAGCAGGGATTGATGGGGGGCCTTGCCAGATGCGGCCCCACCAGACATGTCCTGGAGAGCCCTTGAGCCAGACAGCTGTGGGCCCCCCCATCTCCACGCCCTATCTCCCCCCCCATCTCCACGCCCTATCTCACGCCCCCCCCATCTCCACGCCCTATCTCACCCCCTCCCCTCCCCCCTTCTCCACGCCCTATCTCACCCCCCATCTCCACGCCCTATCTCACCCCCCATCTCCACGCCCTATCTCCCCCCCCATCTCCACACCCTATCTCACCCCCCATCTCCACGCCCTATCTCACTCCCCCCCCACCTCCTGCCCACCCTAAATAGATGCTGCCTCTTCGTGTAGTACCATTCAAAGCAAACTCCCATTTCATCTTATTGAATGGAGAGAAATCACAGTCAAATTTGCACTGTTGTGTTTTGCACGGTAGGCATGGATGCTCTTCCTGGTTTTCCTCTGTGCCCCGATAACTCCAGGCGCTACACAGGTGACACACCATAGCAGTTGCACTGCACAATATATTATAGAGTTTATACAGGTAACTGCCACAACAAAGGCAACACTTTGGTTACCCGGGGGGAGACACTCAAACAGCCCTGTCCCAGGGGAGCTCGTTGGAAAGGGGATGGCCAGGCCTATCCGCCAGTACTGGCTGTGGCACCCCACAGCACTGCAGCCCTTTAAAGGAGCCCTCATTTACTCCAGTGTTGCCTTTATTTTGGCACTTACCTGTATATATATATATGGATCTTTATTCAAATCCACTGAGCACACAGATTTTACATGCGTTTATTCTGCTGTTTATGCACACGCGGCTGCACCCCTCTGCTGGCATGTCTACACAGAGAGATGCGGGGGTTTGGAGGGGTCGGGAATAAGACTCTGCCAAACATCCACATCAGCGGCTCTCCAGGGGGCCCCATCGTTGGGTTCACAGCTTGCCCCGAGTCGGCCCCACGCGGAGGACCGGTTTTCTAAGCCGTCGCGTTTATCTCGCGTTCATGGCTGTATCCTCCTTCCCTCCTTTCTGTGAAGTCGGTGGAGAGGAGGAGTCCGTGCAGGCTGCTGTGAGCCCCTGGGTTTTAATAACGCCATGGCCGCCATCCAGCGGCAGGCCAGAGCTCTGATTGGCTGGCCCCCATGCCATGGCCGCCATCCAGAGGCAGGCGAGAGCTCTGATTGGCTGGCCCCCACGGCATGGCCGCCATCCAGCCGCAGGCGAGCGCACTGATTGGCTGGCGCTCACACACTCCAGCACCTGGAACAGCCAGAGGGAGACGGAGCGATTGAGCGGACACTGCTGGGCTCATCACCTGCATCGGAGGAGAAAAATCATTAAAAGCTCCGAGCCAAAAATCACTGGGACACCATCCCAGGTCCCTTCTTCCTTTAGATTTTTTTCAAAACCATAAAATATATTTCAAGTGTTACTTTTACGGTTTCTGTTTTATTAATTCTAGCACCTTGTGTGTGTGCGCGTGTGTGTGTGTGTGTGTGTGTGTATGTGTATGTGTATTTGTATGTGCACACATGCACATGCACGTGCGTGCGTGCCTGCATTTGTGTGTTCATGTGTGTTCATGTGTGTGTGTGTGTGTATGTGTATGTGTATTTGTATGTGCACACATGCACATGCACGTGCGTGCGTGCCTGCATTTGTGTGTTCATGTGTGTTCATGTCCATGTGTGTGTGTGTGTCAGTGTGTCCATGTCCGTGCATGTATGTGCGTGTGTGCGTCTGTGTGTGCATGTGCATGTGCATGTCCGTGGGAAAGTGTGGGAACATAATGTTGGGGGTCATGAACAGATACTGGTTCCCGGGGGACGGCCGGTTCCTGCTCTGTGCGCTGTGCGGTGAATAATATTGTTCCAGCGTCCACATCAGTTATCCACTCTCCCTTTACCCTGCTCACGCCAACGTTCCCATTAAAAACGAACAAAAACATTTGCTTAAAAAAATAATACCTCAGAGAGCAAAGCCAAGGTGAAATGTACACCGCGCATTACATATAGGAGCGGAGACTCCATAATGACTTCAGATTGTTCATTCTGTCGAGATGGGTACTTTGCCTTGATTACTCGGAGAAAAGAGGTCGGGACCACTCAACCGTTTTGGGCATGGAGTCAAACCTATCATGGCGCACGTACGCTAAAACAATTAGCCCCTTTGTTGCAGAAAAAGGCCTGTTAATACTTCGGGAGGCACAGAGGACGCTCACGCTACCGTCCGCGGTCGACGACGCACAAACACAATTAGCATGGAAAAACCCAAAAAGGAATTTAAAAAGTGCGTTCGTCATCACAACTGGCCGTCTTTGGCCGTCTCTGCAGCCGCCCTGTGCATGTTTAATGAAGAGGCTCGTTATCTTTCCCTGCGTCTCTCCTCGAGGGGCGGGGCCAGGGGCAGGAGGTCCAGGAGTCGCTGTGAAACACCGAACGGGGAGGCCAGCAGGGGTTTGGGTCAAATCCTGGGGTTTTGTGGAATGTTTTTTTTAATCTCCCGTTCACATTACACACTTTTGGAAAGCGATCTAAGCAGGGCGATGAGAGTGGAGAGAATAGGGGAAGGTAGCAAGGACTGTACAGCGATGGCAATCGGACTAATCTGACTAAAACTGAAGGTTGTTCAAAGGCCAGGGAATGACCCCTGACCCTAAATTTCCTAAATTATTTATTTCCCCACATTTCCTGTAATTTTTCAACAGCAACATACTTTTTGTGCAGGTTTGTTTAGGAGAAAAAACACAATTTAGTGACACAAATTGGAAAGACACTCTTGCAGCATTGTGCCTGCCTTGAAGGAAAGACTGAAACACTGTTGACCTCACTGGTGTTGACCAAACATCTAACATTTTTATATATATTTAAAAATTCAAAAACGTACTCTCTTTAGATTTTTTTTGCTCTTTTTGTGTTGTGTCTCTTGGCCCGTGGAAATCCTTGACATCTGGATTTCTCAGAATCAATTTGCTTCTGAAACCTGTTTCGCCTTCCTGATAACGGACGTGCTATTGGAATTATCAGACCTGCTAACATACCGGGTGAGTTTTCCCCCAGTGTTGGTGCTAAATGTCGCCCAACAGCTTTGTGTAAAATCATGACCATATCTAAAATCATATCCCTCTATTCTCAGACACCTGGACTAACAGCGATCAGCCCGACTCTCCCTGCCTTATGAGGTAGGCAACATTTTAATCATTTTGCTTCAAGGATTGTTTTTCAACCCTCCCATTATGTTCAAATGTAATAGACTTCATGTCTCACATAATTACAAAAATAACAAAATAGAGAAAGCGTTTAGTCCGTATAGAACCCATTTCCTTTACAGTGCAGCACCCATTTTCATTACAAAGCACGCAGTGAACAACTTGTTGTTATTACGTTGGTTCTCTGTGGCTCAGTTGGTAGAGCACAGCGTTGGCAACGCTAGCTTAGGTTGTGGGTTCAATTCCCACTGGGGCCACATATACTGAAAATGTATGCATTCACTACTGTAAGTCGCTTTGGATAAAAGCGTCTGCTAAAATGGCGTATATATTACACAGCAGGTGATGGACAGAATGCAATATGGTGCTACTTACAGAGGTATTTTTTAAACTTTTTACTAATTAATTTTTGATCTTGGAGCTGGATGGGGTGGGGTGGGGTGGGGTGGGGTGGGATGGGGCAGGCCGGTGGAGGTCGGGACGGGGTGCGCCCCAGACTCCCTGCCCTGTGGGGGTGTTAGCACACCCCTGTGACCCGTCCTGCCCAGACCTGCCAGCCGTCGCTCCGACAGCTTGGACACGCCCGGGCGGGGCCTCAGAAAGCCTCCCATGGGGGGGGCTGAGGTGACGAGGGGGGGAGGAGAGGGGAGGTGAAGAGACACTAATCTCTCCAAAGCCTCTGAGCGGGAGAGCCCACGGGCCTCTGCAGCCCGGAGACAGAGGGGAGAGGGTCGGGCCCTCAGGGGCCCCGTTTGGCCCCAGATCAGACAGCAGAGCAGGAGCTGGGGGGCTGAGCGCCATGCCTACCTGCGCTCCTCAGCAGATGCCTCTCCGTACACTGGAGACCCTGCGGGGGGAGGCGGGGGGGATACACACACACACACACACACACACACACATCCCCAAACATAATCACACACACATAAAAACACTCACACACACACATCCCCAAACATAATCACACACACACACACATCAGCAAAAAGATGCCTCCCCAAACATAATCATACACACACACACACTGGAGATCCCCAAAATGAATACACACACACACACAGGGGACACACATCCCCAAACATAACACACACACACACACACACATAAACACACACACACACACACAAACATAATCACACACACATCCCCAAAAATGAATACACACACACATCCCCAAACATAATCACACACACACACATACACACACATCCCCAAAAATGAAACACACACACACACACACACACACACACACATCCCCAAACATAAACACACACAACACACACACACACACATCCCCAAACAGAAATGCACACACACACACATACATACCTGAACACATATATAGACATACACAATGTGTGAATCTGCATGGACAAACTGCTGTTATTTTTAAACCCACGTTTCTGGTTGCAAGGTGGCGCTCAGTTCCTGTACGTTCCCCAACAGGTGTGCATCTAATGTAAAGAGCCAAGCGGTGAAACGTACGAAACATAGGCGGAAACAATTAGCACTCGAGGAAGCAAGTCTCATTTGCATCCTGGCATTTCATAATAGCGTAGACTTTTGACCCACGCCGGCCGGTGAGGCCTGCTCGTATTGCACTTGCCTTCAGTCGAGAGAGGAGAACAGCATGTCTTGTGTAAATATTGTTCCCCGTAGAAAGGGCTCTCTGTAAATATTAAACGGCGAGAGCGCATACGCTTCCCGCCGTGGCCACGACCCCCTTGGTCCTCGCTCACGGGCCATTCGGACCCAACAGTGCGCCAACTGTGCCCGAACCGGCCCTGTTTGTTTAGCCAATTATATTTCCTCTCCTTTAATCGTGAGTGATGGCGTGCTTATTTTTTTACCGTTTCATTGCGTACCACTAGTCGCATTATTTTTTTTCTCCTCTTTTTAACTCTTTCGGTGGCTTGTCTTAAAACAAAGGCTTGCACCCCACTTCCCTCATCTGGACAGACAAAGGAACGCTAATGCTAACGATGTGGCATACAGCTAATTGAACTGTACTTACATTTATGCCATTTAGCAGACTCTTATCCAACTTACAAAAAAGTGTGTTTAACGTGGTAAGATTAACCATGGTTAGTGCGAGAGATCAGCGTAGTAACACTGCAACATCGAAGCACTGCAGAATGTACTATGTCCATGAGAATGTAAATGTGTGCTGTGCTGCTGTATTTTGGTGGATACACAAAAATGTACCACATGGCCATTTGAATTTTTTGAAGTAATGTATATTTTAAATAATAAATTCAGACAAACAACTACGTATGGAGTGACCGGGGTTGGTACAGTGTGACAGAAGAGAGAGGGAGAAAACCGGGGGCTTGTATTTGTGAGTATGTCTATCACACAAAGTGAGTGACAGTAATATCTCCAAATGCTCCGCGTGGGTGTGGGTTCACGTACGCCACCACAGTCACACCTCCTCACCTCCTCACCTTTCCTTCTTCGAGGCCACCCCACGGACTTTAAACAACGATCGTATTTTCGAAAACAAAAAAGAGCCTGACACAAAATCGCACGGTGTGGTGCGTCACTCTGGAGATATACAGAGAGGGGAGCTCGAACCCTGTTCCGGCCTGCAGCTCTGGGCGCAGTGCGTGTCCGTGCACACAGAACGCAGTGTCAGAGCCCCTCCTCTGTGGCCCCCGGCCCGGCCCGGCCCTGGAGTCGGTCGGCAGGCTTCGGGAGGAATGGAATGGAGTGTGTAAATAAACAGAGCGTCTCGCAGCCCAAGTGCATTTCACATTCCGCGCTCCGCCGAAAAGCAGTCGTCGCGGGAGAAATGCGCGCGCGGAGGAGGTGGCGGCGGTGGAGCTTTCTTCCTCGCGGGTTCCTCCGTTCGCGCATTGCGGCGATTACCGGCTGCTGACTATGAAATTGTGAGATTTTTATCGGGGATGTCGGGCGCAGCTGTGCGGAGACGCGGGACGAGCAGGAGGAGGGGGGGGGGCGGGCTGTGGTGGTTTTGGAGGTCGTACTGAAAAGGCCCACTTCTCCTGAGCCTGCCCCCGCTCCCCTCCCTCCCTCCCTCCCTCCTTCCCTCCCTCCCTCCCCTCCTCCTCCGACAGAAGTGTTTGTAAGGACTTCCTGCTGCGTTTTTGGAGATTACTGACCCCAACGTTTTAATTTAGCCGGGCGTGGCTCCAGAGGAGAGAACAGTCCTGAAGGTTTTAGCTCGGGACATGAAAGGAGGGGGAATAAGAGACTTTTCGGATTACGTCCGATTCGCGTTCCCTTTCAGGTCCTCCCCCATCCCGTGGGGTAAGGGTCGGGGGGGGGCCATGGGGGGGGGGGGCCTCCGCCGAGCCTCTCAGCCGCGCCGTTAGCGTCAGATGTGTCTCCAGGCCCCTCTTATCACAACGTACCTTTACTGATTATCGCAAAGCTTTGAGCGCTGGGAGAGGTCAGTCCGGTCGTGAGTTTGATCTGAACGCCCATTCCCCTTTGGAGAGAGAGAGCGAGGCAAGGCCTATCGGGGCTCTCCCCGCGCCACAGATTTGGGGTACAGGGAGAACGAGATGCCACCCCAGTCTCGTGTGACTGACGACGAGATAAACACTGGCTTTACTTCCTCTGAGCAGAAAATCATTCTCTGTCGCGGTTTTGCGCCTGGCTGTGGCGTGGTGGGCAGTTTATCGTGTTCTCTGGCACCCAGCTTGCCAGCTGCACAAGGGGACCCTGGGAGAGGGATAGGGAGAGGTCAGGGGTCAAGGGTCAGGGGTCACGCGTCACACGTAACGTACGGGACGTGGTGACAGGCGACTCGCGGTAAACGGGACTACCGCTCCATCTGAGTTGGCGGCTTAGCTGCCCTGCCGTTTACACGTGAGCCGCGAAGAACCGCAGCGCCCCCTCGTCTGATTGGTCCGGGTGCGGCCCGGCGATGGCGGATTCCTGCATGCGCGCGCGGGAGCTGGGGCGGGGGGGGGCGCAGGCGAGCATATGGGGTGGAAATGCCACGGGTTCCGGTGCGTGAGCCCCTCCGAAGGCGAACTGGCACCGCCGAACGGGCTGCTTTAAGCCGCGCATTATTCAGGCCCGGCCCCCCCCCCTCCCTCCTCCTCCTCCTCCTCCTCCCTCCCCTCCTCCTCCGACAGAAGTGTTTGTAAGGACTTCCTGCTGCGTTTTTGGAGATTACTGACCCCAACGTTTTAATTTAGCCGGGCGTGGCTCCAGAGGAGAGAACAGTCCTGAAGGTTTTAGCTCGGGACATGAAAGGAGGGGGAATAAGAGACTTTTCGGATTACGTCCGATTCGCGTTCCCTTTCAGGTCCTCCCCCGTCCCGTGGGGTAAGGGTCGGGGGGGGCATGGGGTGGGGGGGGGGCTCTGCCGAGCCTCTTAGCCACGCCGTTAGCGTCAGATGTGTCTCCAGGCCCCTCTTATCACAACGTACCTTTACTGATTATCGCAAAGCTTTGAGCGCTGGGAGAGGTCAGTCCGGTCGTGAGTTTGATCTGAACGCCCATTCCCCTTTGGAGAGAGAGAGCGAGGCAAGGCCTATCGGGGCTCTCCCCGCGCCACAGATTTGGTGTACAGGGAGAACGAGATACCACCCCAGTCTCGTGTGACTGACGACGAGATAAACACTGGCTTTACTTCCTCTGAGCAGAAAATCATTCTCTGTCGCGGTTCTGGCGTGGTGGGCAGTTTATCGTGTTCTCTGGCACCCAGCTCGCCAGCTGCCCAAGGGGACCCTGGGACAGGGACAGGGAGAGGTCAGGGGTCAGGGGTCAGGGGTCACGTAACGCGTAACGTACGGGACATGGTGACAGGCGACGCGCGGTAAACGGACTACCGCTCTATCTGAGTTGGCGGTTTAGCTGCCCTGCCGTTTACACGTGAGCCGCGAAGAACCGCAGCGCCCCCCTCGTCTGATTGGTCCGGTGCGGCCCGGCGATGGCGGATTCCTGCATGCGCCGCGGGGAGCTGGGGCGGGGGGGGCGCAGGCGAGCATACGGTGGAAATGCCACCGGGTTCCCGGTGCGTGAGCCCCTCCGAAGGCGAACTGGCACCGCCGAACGGGCTGCTTTAAGCCGCGCATTATTCAGAAAGAGCACGGGATTGATCATGCAAATGCTAGAAGCGCGGGGCCAGCTGCCGCTCTGGCAGTCGCCCGGCCCCCCTCCTCCTCCTCCTCCTCCTCCTCCTCTTCCTCCTCCTCCTCCTCCAGCTCCCCCTGCCAGAGCGGCGGCGATGGCGTGGAGCTCTGCACACGGCCCCACCTCAGCCAAATTCCCTCGCCGTGACAAAAAACCATCGCCAAACCCCCACCCCCCGAGTCATCCGTCTGAGTGATGCTCATGACAGACCGCGCGAACCGATCCGGTGAACGGCCTGCGAGCCTCTCTCTCATCTTCTTCTGCCTTCCGGTGGCTTTTTTTCAGTATTGCGACCTGCTCGCCATAGGAAGTGCTAGAGCGCCCCCTAGTGGGCAGCTCCACTCATTCGCCTCAGAGGTTGCACTATGGAGGGTTACGCAACACTTTTTACCACAATCACACCGTAGCAAGACTTTTGACCACAAAAGCCATTTCACAGCCTCTTTTGGGGTGATTTTTATTTTGTTTAAGGAGAGGATAAATGAAGTGTTAATTTAATAAATAATGTGCCTTTGCCTTCATGATCATTTTTGGCCTTTGTAAGATTTTAACAAGGCAGCCGACATTTAGAAATTTCAACCGTAGAGATTTCAACCGTACCTCACTAAGAATTCACGAAATGATCAACCAGCTCGCTCGCTGTCATTTCTCTTACTCAATACCCACGTGACGTGAGGAGAAATCAGCTTATACAGAAATAAATGGAAATGCTCGTGTTTTTTTTTTGTCTTTTAGGCTTTAAATTGAAAATGTAAATCTATTTTAATGAAATTTAAATTCACGGTGACATCTGTTTGCATTTCCATTTGATAGAAGACGGTTTAAGTGGCAGGATTAAGACGGAAATTGACAGCTGCAGGAAAGATTAAAGCGTTCAAAGATGGTTTAAAAAGCTTTGAATCCACCACTGAATTTGCATCTTTTTTCCCCCCCTGAAGTAGAAGAGACAAACGTGTACGACTGTAAGATAACTAATGTTTGCTGTTACTCGCTAACCACTGAAGCAATTCTGAAAGTCAGCCGCTCAAAGTTGTCATTGCTGGAAAGTACGGCGGAACGCTCAAAGGCTGGGTTTGAGCGCATCAATCGCACGTCTGCGCAACTTCCCCAGTCACATTAATGCTGAGTACATTTGGCCAATTCTCCCATCACGCCAGGTGTGAGCCTGGGTTCGACCATCCGCAGGCTATGACAGGGAGTCCAGGGGCAGGATCATCCTGCTCTGGGGGAAGGGGGTCTTGGTGGGATTCAGTCGGCCAGGGTTCCTCAGGATACTTTTTTGAAAATGTTTTGTTTTTTCCTCCGTGTTTTCCACCACCCATAGAAGTATCTGCCAGAATAAAGGACACACTTGAGTAAATGAATGGTTCTGGTGGCTCTGTTATGGGGTGGGGTGCATTTTCCTGGCCTGGTTTAGGTCCACTCAGCCCCTTAGAGGGCAAGATAAACACAAATAAATACAAAGCCATTCTGAGTGATCACCTTCATCCTATGGTGAAGCATTTCTGTCCTGATGTAGAGTGGTCTCTTCCAGGATGATGATGCCCCCATCCACAGGGCATGAGTGGTCACTGAATGGTTTGATGAGCATGAGAACGATGTAAACCATATGCCATGGCCACTTCAGTCACCTGATCTCAATCCAATGGAACACTTATGGGAGATTCTAGAGCGGTGCCTGATGGAATTTATTGTGGAAGAATGGTGTTGGGCATTGAAGCTGTTCTGGCGGCTCGTGGTGGCCCAACACCCGACTGAACCACTTTATGTTGGTGTTGTCCTTTATTTTGGCAGTTACCTGTATTACCTATAATACTGTGTGTGGCCTGTAGAGTGTAAAATAGTCACTGGTTCTCCTGTAGTACTGTGTGTGACCTGTAGGGTGTAAAATAGTCAGTGTGTGACCTGTAGGGTGTAAAATAGTCACTGGTTCTCCTGTAGTACGGTGTGTGACCTGTAGGGTGTAAAATAGTCACTGGTTCTCCTGTAGTACTGTGTGTGACCTGTAGGGTGTAAAATAGTCACTGGTTCTCCTGTAGTACTGTGTGTGACCTGTAGGGTGTAAAATAGTCACTGGCTCTTCTGTAATACTGTGTGTGGCCTGTAGGGTGTGAACAGTCACAGTGCTTCTTGTGTGGGTCCGATCAGAACAGTGGTTATTCGAGGGGCACAACTGCCGATGTCAAATTGTGCAGAAAAAAAAAGGATTTTCATTTGAATACATTATGGCCTAGACAGGATATCTAAGGTAAATGCCTAAATTGTAAAGTTTAATAAGTCCCACGCACCAGGCTCTTACAAAACAATGGAAGACAACCTGATTTTAACAAAGGTTTAATGTACCCTGATGCGTCACATTAGCATGTATGGAAAATATTAACCTTGATGGGTGAAATACAGGTTTTCATTTTTTCTCTTTTTTTCTAACATATGCTGTGCATGTTTTGTCCTGAAATACATATTTAATACAAATCCATCTCAAATAACCACTTACAATACATTTACATGGTCATTCTGCACAGAAGTACCTTCTAAAGCAGTGCATAAATGAAAGAGTATACTCACAAACAGATAACAAGGTAACTAACTAGGTCCTTATGGTAACGGTAGAAATAATTATCGATATATGAAAAAAGATTAAAATAATTTAATAATAATATAAAATTGAACAAATAAAATTAAAATTGTCAAAACATTAACAACAACAAAAAAAAGGCGGGAAGCCACAGGAAGTTCTGAATGTAAATCTCTCCCTCGATGAAGAAGAACAAGAAGAAGAAGCCATCCTCGAAGCAGCGCAGAGACCAAATAATTCAGCTACAGAGATATTTGACCAGACAATATTTGACCAGACCTGTGAGAAGTACAAAACGGGAGTGAGTGAGACATCAATAGGCAGCAGAAATTAAATAAATGGTGCAGGCTACATGCCTGAGAATTGAAATCTGAGAGTCAGAGAAATTAATGAACAGAGGATCCAAGAACTGAATTAAAACCCAGTAGAGCTGATTTTAAAAACTGGTATAACCAAAAGTAATGGATGTAAATGTAATGACAGTAAATGGATGCAACAATAATATAATGAATATAATTATGAATATATATATATATATATGAATTATGAATATACATGTATTCATAATGTATGGGATCAAGGTGAAAAGATAGGTGAAAATGCACTGGGGCCCAGAACTGGACCTTGTGGTACACCAGTGAGAAAAGAGAGTTGGCCTCAGAAGGTCCGGGCCACTCATGTTGACAGAGGGAGAGAATCTCAGGTATGTCAAAGATGGCGAAACAAAGCACCGCTCCTAAAGTACTTACATCTACCGCTTGTCAGCCTTCCAAAAGAAATTAGACTGTAACAGAGAGACACAAAGCATTAAAACAAAGCTCTGTATGTTTCCACCTTTTTATCTTTGTTCACATAACATTGCATCAAGCCTATGAGGAAATCAACAGAAGGGAACTATTATCAAGCACATAAAATATGCCTACTTTTTTATTTATTAGACTCATTAAAGACTAAACAAACCAAACCAAACTAAAAATAATCTGAAAAACTATTAACAAATATTAACTGCAATACATACTCAGAGTGATCTGAGTTTCCAGCAATCTGTTGCACAGACTAGCGATGGGAGACTGAGGTTTCACGGGCCCCACAATGGGTGGAGCTACAACGACCTGTCAATCACCGACTTGCTTGAGCCAATCGAAAGCTTTTGTCTCTCCGCAGCAAAACACAGTGATTTTAAAATAATCATTACGAATTTGTTTCTGATTTTATCCCATTTTCCTCCAATTTAGCAGCCAATTACTTTTTCAGCCCTCTCTTTTTCATGTCAATCCCCCCTCGTAATGTGAGTTCGCTGCCGTAGCCCTGTGACCGGCAATGCCAATAGCATACGTGGCTGATTGGTTCAAATCTGATGAGTGGCCAATAGCATACGTGGCTCAGCCCGTTTTTAGTTTCGCGAGACCTCGCGTTCCCTGTCAGTAACACAGGCTCCACACTCACGTGCTGTCCTTTGAGCGGCTTGCTGTAGAAATCGCTCTCCGGAGGGTGACTCTTCCGCCGGCATTCGCTTACATCTGCCCAGAGACAAGCATCAGCCGGCACCACCAGCACTCTCACCTTTATGCTCTATATGTGTATATACTGCATGTATGTGTATATAAAGTCATAGATTGCATTTATATTGCGCCTTATATAGCGCCTATCAAGGAACTCTTCAGTGCTTCACATAAAAAGGGGTAAACTCACCTCAACCACCCCCAATATATATATATATATATACAGTATTACAGTATATTTACTGAATAAGAAATACATTTCTATAATGATGACACAAACAGTGTGTGCTTAGTATCATTGCAATTTGCAGTCAATTTGAAGAGCAATTGGTCAGACTTCCTCAAGATGCCAAACAACTGCCATTTTCGTGAAATATCAAGACCAGTCACATTTGGAAAAGCTGGTTTAAGAGCGTAGACAGTCGTTTAAATGTCTTTGGAGGTCCACCGTGGGAATGTTAATGAATATACAGAGTGCATTTTCATATAAAACGGACAAAGGTACAGTTAACTAGCAGTGGGCTGAGCTCTGGGGAAATAACTCTGCTTGTAACCAAAAGCTTGCGGGTTCAAATCCCAGATGGCCCATTTTAATTGTCCCCTTGAGCAAGATACTTAACCTGAAATGCCTCAGTAAATACTCAGCTGGATGCATTATAAAACTCAACTCTGTTAGTCACCTGGAACAAAGATGTCTATATATATAAATATATATATATATACATATAGTAGACTCCATATTTATTCATACCCTGATAAAAATGAACAAAAGAGATCATATAAAATAAACTATATACAGTACCGGTCAAAAGTTTTAGAACACCCCCACTTTCCAGTTTTTATTGAAATTTAAGCAGTTCAAGTCCAGTGAATAACCTGAAATGTTACAAAGGTAAGCGGTAAACTGGCAGAGGTTTAAAAGAATGTACATTTTAGAGTTATAAAAAGGCCCTTTTCAGGGAACAAGTAATGGGTTAACATGTGTTAACAGTCACTCTGTGCAAGTCGCCAACTCTGGATCACGCTTCCTCCTCCATGTTTGGCAGTTGGTGTCACACACTGAGGAACCATCCTTTCACCTACTCGACGGCCTACAAAAACTTTTCAGAATTTCTAATTTTGATTTATCGGTCCATAAGACCTTCTTCCAGTCTTCAGTAGTCCACTGGCGGTGCTTCATGGCCCAGGCAAGCCTCTTTTTCTTATTTTGCAATCTTAGCAATGGCTTTCTTACTGCCACCCAACCTGTCAAACCTACAGCTGAAAGTCTTCTCTTCACAGTTGAAACTGAGACTTCCTTACTTCGACCAGCGGTTTGTCAACCACTTCTTAGTTGCTTTGGACGTATGGTTGGGATCATTTTCTTGTTGGAAGGTCCATCTGCGGCCAAGGTGTAGCTTCCTGGCAGAGGGAACAAGGTTTTTGGACAAAATGTCTTGGTACATGCTAGAGTTCATGATTCCATCTATTTTAATAAGGATGCAAAACAACCCCAAAGCATTAAAGATCCACCACCATGTTTCACTGTAAGACATGAGGTACTTTTCAACATTACTTGCATTCTTTGGACGCCAAACATAATGCTGATGTGAATGTCCAAAAAGCTAGATTTTTGTTTCATCTGACCACAAGACACGGGTCCAATTGTAGTTCAGATGTTGTTCGGTGAATTCAAGATGCCTTTTTCTGTGAATTATCTTCAAAAGAGGCTTCCTTCTTGCAACTCTGCCGTAAGGCCATTGTCATGTAGGCGTCGTTGAGTGATAGCTTTAGACACCTTGTAACCCCAAGATGCCAGGTTGTTTTGGAGATCTTGAACTGTACCCCTTGGACTTCTTTTTGCCTCTTGCATACTCTACCTGGCAGGTTAGCCACTGTTTCAGTGGCCTTAAACGTCCGAATAATTGACACAACAGTGGAAAGCAGTATCTTTAACTTTTTGTAATTTTTGTTAGTCATCTGATCTGTAGAGGTCAATATCCTTTTGTCTGATGCTTTCAGTGAGTTCTTATTAAAAAAAAATATCTCATTACTTATATAGTTTATTTTGTATGATCTCTTTTGTTCATCTACTGTATATATAATAGCTACCCTTACCAGCCCATTACATTTATATAAAATGCATTGCACAATGCAGCAGATTTACAGCCATTATAAAGTATGCACCTCCATGCAATGACATAACATTCTTTGAAATCTCCAGTTAATAAATGCCCACCTTTCCCCAAATCTGTAAGATTTGATTATAATAAATGAACAGTTTCATGGATAAAGGAAACTACCAAAACGTCAAAGCTACCAAGTGTGCCACAGGCTTCCACGTTGCGCAATTCCTCCATTTTGAACCACAACGTTTATTATTTTGGTCTTTACGTCGCGTTCCTTCTGCGGACGCCATGAGCACAAGACTCAGCTGGATTCACAGTGGAGCATTCGTATTCACTGGTGTTTAAGAGGGAGTTTCACACTACGATCTTTCTCTGGTGCTTTGCGTATGTGATGAGGTTTACATTATTACATTACATTTAGCAGACGCTCTTATCCAGAGCAACTTACACAGTTTCACATTTCTTTACATACAATCCATTTATACAGCTGGATATTTATTGAAGCAATTCAGGTTAAGTACCTTGCTCAAGGGTACAACGGCAGTGCCCCACCTGGGATCGAACCTGCAACCTTTGCGTTACCAGCCCAGTTCCTTAACCATTATGCTAACACTGCCGCCTAACGGTTTGACCGTTAAGACTGAACACACAGCATGCCCTGTACGCCAGCGGTTCTCAAACTCAGCCCCGCAGACCCTCTGCGTACCCTGGTGATTTGATACGGTCGATCTCTTGATCAACAGAGGCTGTTGAAAATGTGCTTAAGCTCCACCGCCATCTTCTCTTTCTACTCCTCTAGCACAATGCAGGTTTGGCTCGCTGCCATTTTTCCCCCCTCTACCACTGAACTCCACAGTGTACACTATTTTCCAAAAAACTGTTTAGTTTCAGTGACCAGGTATCCACACACTCCAACAATTAGGACCCCACTGACTTCACCTGCCAGTCTATAACTATCAATTCAAAAAATTTAGCCTCTTTTAAAATACTCATTTGTCATATAGCGCATTACAAAGCTGACTTTTACCATTACATCATTACAGACTGATTGACCATCCTAGATGGGGATATGGGACATTTATTCTTCATGGCATGCGTAGCTGTTTCTGACATATTACGGCCTTAACCCTCTATGGGACTTACTCATTTATAAATGACACAAGGAGAAACGGTTCATTGTAAAAGCTAGAAATATCCTGCCAATCAAATTTCTCTTTAAATGTGTCACTTGACTTCTCCTTTAACCAATGAAGCTATATATTTTGGCCGTGTGACCAAACATTTTGGTATCTAGGGGAAGTAGCAGAGACAGTGGCATGCTTTGAACCGCATGCTAGAAGGGGCTTCATGGTATGTTGATTTTTAAGTGGATAACTTAGGGCAAATCCTTCAATGGACATTAAAAGTGTCTAATTAAGGGCAATTAACAGCTTGTTACAATTACAGTCTGGATGGCGGGTCCCCAGGTCTGAGTTTGGGACCCACGGCTGTAGTGTACTCTGAACTGAGCGGGAGGAGAAGGTGCTTTTAGTAAAGGGGAACATTCACAGCACCGGTGAACGACAGGAAATCAGTCCACCACGAGCTCTCTCTCAGTAGCAATGAGGTTCAAACACCGTTTCCCAGGGGGTCTTAGGAATGTAGTCTGTAGTGCTGTCAAAAAAAACAACACACGCACAAAGTTCCTAACAGTCCCCCTGAGAGATGAAATCTCTAAGGGCGCTTGAAGATAAAAAATAAAAAAACCCTGCCACCATGATGGCAGATGAAGACAGGGAGGATGAAGGAGTCCCGAAGGAGACTGATTTCTCCCGTAGTTTTGTGAGGAAGCCATTTTGTGGAAAGACTCACCTGGTGTGTGATGAATGATGTTGATTTTATCTGTCAAGAAAAAGAAAAAAAGAGCAGGAATTGAAATGAAAACGGAAGCTGGCTAACTCTGCGCTGCAGATCTGGTGGCTCTGATGTATTGGCAGGACTTCCAAAGTCACTTTCTCAACATCTTCCCCACAAGTATAACTTTAAATTCCCCCGACCTAAATACTGATGAATCGATCATGATGATGCGCCTGCTCGTATCCCATCCAGAGAGTATCATTCTCTACTGCAGAATGAAGCCCTGCTTCTTCAGGAAAACTATCTATTATATAGATTATAATCGATTATATGGTGTAGGACATTATGTGAACAGTAGAAGGCGCTGTCTGCACAAGTGTGCCGTTTTTCTGTTATTGTTACTGTCACTGTGCACTTGCCTTTTTTTCACCATGTATATGCCATTTAGCAGACTCTTTTGCCCCCAAGCCCTGATGGCGGACAAGCAAACAGGCCTGAAGTGCGATGAACTCGCTCCAGCTTTTGGCTGGACCTGGCTGGCCCGAACGTGGAAACGGGCCTAACGTAGGCCCGATGTAGGCCTCACCGAACCACAACCCAAACGGGCGACCTGTGAACTTTACCGTAGACGTTTTCATCGTCTTCTCTGTTGTTGATGATGCTGGCCCTCAGCTGGCGCAGTTTCTCCTGCGGACGAGAGCAGACATCACCGTTTCATCTGTGTTTACATCCTAGGCTCCTCGCAGATGGAAACAGAGGTTCTTAGGGGGACCAGATTCAAACAGTCCAACTGAGGACAAGTATACGTTTTTCAGTATACGTGGTCCCAATGGGAGTTGGACCCACAATTTGAGGAATGGACAGAAATGAATGAGGGGGACAATTTAACGCTCTCTCAACAATTGAAACACGATCAATAGCTACTCCAAAAACTATGCGCTAAATTAAAAATTAAAAACTTGACAACTTTTTTTGACAACTTGACAACTAAATTAAAAAGAAAAAACTTGACAACTTGAAATAGTTTTGTGTTTGCTAGCTATAGTATCACCAATAATAATAGGAATATTATTAATAATAATAATAATAATAATATATCTTTATGCTTTTTCTCCTTATTTTTAGTTGCTAATTATACCCTCTCTTTTTCATGTCAATAATCCCCACCCTCATATGAGAGGTTGCTGCCTTAGTCCAGAGACCGGTAGCGAGCGCTGTACTACCTCCTCCGAGCCAGCATGCGCCCGGTCACCATAACATACAGGACCACTCATATATGCAGCGAGCTCATATCGGCTTCCCTCCCCCCTCTCCCTGGAGTGGACAGCCAATTGCCGCCCCCTAGTGGCACTCATTATAGTAATAATAATAATAACAGTCCATATGTAATTGAGGAGGCGTGTAACGCGTGTGCTGTGGATAGCCGTGTTGCGTAGGGACCTGCTGTATGGACTCCAGGCCCTTCTGAACCCGCTGCCAGTCGCTGAAGCGCTCCATGGCGTCGTCCATGCTCAGCGACCCCCTCTTCACCCTCTCCTGGAACTTGATGAGCTCCTCCAGACCGGGCGGTTGGCTGGGCACCAGCGTGTCATAGGCGGAGGAGACGCTCTCCCGGGCCCCCCTGCCTGGGGAGAGACGGTCAGCTGCTGTGAGCGGCACCATGCCCACGATACAACAACGCTTCCGCGCTTCACTAAAACACAGGCGCTTTCATTTTAAATTACATTTTAGGCATTTAGCAGACACTCTCATCCAGAGCGACTTACACGGTTTACATTTCTTTACATACAATCCATTTATACAGCTGGATATTTTTACTGAAGCAATTCAGGTTAAGTACCTTGTTCAAGGGTACAACGGCAGTGCCCTCACCTGGGATTCAAACCAGCAACCTCTGAGTTACAAGCCCAGCTCCCTAACCATTACATTACACTGCCACTGCCACTGCCGCTTTCAAGCTGGGTGGTCGTTTGCATTTATGTGTAAAACCGTATCATGGAGGATCTTATGTGTACCTTTAAAGGTGCAATGAACACATTTGTACCCTGAGGAACAAAAACTATAAATGTACCCCAATTGTGCCTTTGTTTTTGAGCATGTAGGAAGAAGTCTTAGGAGGAACCAGACCCAAGAGGGGGTGAGCCCAGCATCCTCTGGCCGGCTCAGGGTGTGAAATCGTAATGACCAACAGCAGTCAATCAGTCAATTTTCAAATCAGTTGTTTAACTGTGAGCTAGAGAGGGGTGGGCAATGACGGGGTGTGGAACTGATTGAGTGCCAGTGAAGCCCACTGTGGATATGCAGACAATAATTGTTTTTACCGACCTTGTTTAGCGGGCAGAGAATACAGCATGTCGGATTCTCCTTGAGACATCTTCTTATGGAAAACTGTGGGAAAAGCATTCTTTAAACACACTGCGTCTCAAAACATTACTTTGGACTTTCATATTTTGATCAATAAAAACATAAATAATATTATGCCTGAAAATATTTTTTTATTGTACGGGCCTGAACCTTTTTTCAATCCAGAATTATAAAACAATCCCCAAAATAGTGCTTCTGTTCTGTTGTTAGAAATGAGTAGTTTGTAAAATGGCCACCAGATGGCACCACAAACCAAAGCAAAGATCTTTTGAACAGGTTCACCACCATAACACAAGCAACTAAAGTAAGGTCTACTCAAAATATGACTCAAAATTCAGTGAGGATCTGAAATGTATAATCTTTAAAGAATTGCAAAAGCAAAGTGACCACCCTCAAAATGAACGCAGGCTGATATGAAATGTAAAGATCTCTCATTTTAAACGATCGATGGAGAGGATACATTGAATCATAGTGAAGGACCCACTCAATAACGTTATTGATTGAGCGCTAAGTAATTTAAACGATGCGCGGCATCGTTCCGCTGAACGTGGCACTATCCCAGATGGAGCAGCCATCGAGAAATGACGAAGGTTTCTAATGCGAAGCCAACTCATTTCCTCCTCGCTCGCGATTTGACGGTTGTCGAGTCTCCTTCCAATAACTGCCAGCTCGGATTCTGAGAGCGAGCCATTAGATGGGCTTTAAAAGTCTTTAAAGAAAGTTGATCTCCACGGGCATTTCTCTGTGGGCTGAGTGCGTTTCGCTTCGTCTACCCAGTGCGCTGGCAGAGCCACCCTCTGACACATCCCCTGGTTTAAAGTGGATGTGAAATTCGACCATTATGTGGTTGAGAGATCCGCTGCATTATTACAGGGAGAGCTCCGCGCCCACCCCCCAGCTCCCCTGTCCCAGAGAGCGCTCTGTTGTTTTGTGTCGGGGGACGTAAATGATGGAAAACACATGTAGCGCGTGATGCAAGCCGACTTGGCCGCCGACCGCTATTGATTGGTTGCAGATGTTGCGTTGGAGCTTGGCTTCTGTTTAGATACGACGATAGCGTTCCGACCTGCTCGCCCGCGCGCCGCTTTACCGCGGCCCCTACCCTCGACTCTCACTCTGGCAGGAGCGGACGCGGAGCTGGGAGCTGTGGGCTGAGTCCGTGGGCTGTGACTTCCACTCACCGCTGGGGGAGGTAGGTAGGTATGGGTGGGGGTGGGACTTCACGCGTTCCCACTCACCCACCCAGTGGCCAGCAGGGCGCTCTGTCTAACGTACCTGCCTACATCGATGAGTTAGGGAGTGCGGCACTACTGTACATCAGACCACAGGACACGAGGGAGGAGGGAGAGAGAGAGAGAGAGGTGAGAGGGGGTGAGAGAGGAGAGGAAGGGAGAGAGGGAAAGAGAGAGGGGGGGAGGTGAGAGAGGGGGTTGGAGGTGAGAGAGGGAGAGAGGGAGAGAGAGAGAGAGAGAGAGAGGGGGGAGGAGGGGAGGGAGAGGAAGGGGGATGGAGGTGAGAGAGGGAGAGAGGAGGTGAGAGAGGGAGAGAGAGGGGGAGGGGGTGAGAGAGGGAGGGAGGGAGAGGAGGGAGAGGGAAAGAGGGAGAAAGGGAAAGAGAGAGGGGGAGGGAGAGATGGAGGTGAGAGAGGGACAGGGAGGTGAGAGGAAGAGAGGGAGGGAGGGAAAGAGGGAGAGAGAAAGGGATAGAGAGGGAGAGGGAGGGTTTTGAGAAGGTTTTGGGAAGGTGTTTTGAGACCTTTTAAAGCACACACACAGTGCAGGGTTTCACCCCCCATTTTAGCCTTATTTATATATTATTATTATTATTATTATTATATATTTTTAAAAAAAGGCTTTCCAGGTGGAGATGTCCGTAACTTCACGTGAGTGTCGCAGGTTTATTTACCACTGCTGCAGGAATCAGACTCGGGTCAAATAGGTCGTATTTTAATGTAACCGTAACACCAGTGAAACCTCTCAGGGATCTGCGAGAGCGTATTAAACCAGCACCCGGCATCAAATACGGATGATGGTTTTATTTGAGCGTTTACGCTGTGACAGCGGGATATGGGGACCGGAAAGCCCGCTGGCTTTTCCACAGTGGAAAATGGAGACTCCTAAATCCCGAAGTCTCCTAAATGACGGAGGATTTGAATGAAAACAAAACGTGTTTGGCAGAAGGATTATCCAAAATAGGGACACAACCCCGCATTCCGCCACACACATTTAAAGATGACAACAAAAAAAATGAAATTGAGCTTTGTGAAAAAAATGCTTTATGGTATTGTGCAGGAAGATTAAAGCGCTGGATTTTCTGCGTTTGTGTTGTGGTGCGGTGAGAACGATGAATCACGGGGGCGCAATCTGTGGAAGAAAACAGTTTGGACTGCGCTGCAGACAGTTCCAGTCGAAGGCCTGGATCACGTCAAACTCCCTCCCACCCACTGACTCAGTCCAATCCAAATAAAGTCAAATTCCCAACTAAAAAACTGCCTCTCAGCATCTGGCCACCCCGTCATCTGTCTGTAATTATACTATGTGTGAACTGGGCTGTAGTAAGAGTGGAAAGGGGGACTCACCAGACCTGGGTGAAATACTTTCTTTGAAATACTTTAACCCTGGAGTGTTGGTGCAGTTCAGTCCTCCAGCCACTGGGGGCCAACATTTTTATTTTAGTTCTTTTGCTCTAACCAATCAACTGAACCACCCGATATCAATTAGCTCACCTCTTAAACCAAGGGGTTATACTAATCAGGAACGCGACAAACATACCCACTCCAAAAAAGTCTTATAGTCTTTAGAAGTCTATAGACTTGCACACTTATTTAATGCCCCAAAGTAAAGTCTAATGGTTTGTTTAATCGTACAGGTTAAACTTTCGACCCCTGGGTCTTCATCAGCACAATCAAATTAGTGTGCGAGTCTAATTCTGGTGTACTAATCAGGGACATCAGGTGTAGTCAGTGATCAGGTGGAATGAAGAACTGCAGCCACTGTGGCCCTCAGGACCCAATAGAAAGTGAACACCCTTTCTCTGCCCCCTCCTGCACTGGGAAAGTGTAGCTTCTCATTTGCGCTGCCTTGGACGGTTTCCATTGGTGTCGTAACGTCGGCCAACCACGAGAAGGCTAGGACTGACCTGTTAAGGGGACATTGGGTTTGTGTGCAAGCTCTTTTAGATGACCTAATGCTGGATCAAGCCCATGAAATGTGGTGAACTCATGAAGATCTATATATTTTTTAGCAGTCACGAAACGTGATATATATATATAAAAAGAGAACAGATGTAGCAGTAGCTCACTTCATTGAGATAACAAGAGTAGACACGAGCATATGAATCTTATCAAGCTGTAAGATGAACTGTGACTGGCTCGAACTGGGGAGGTGGGAGGCTGCCGTGGTTCAGTAAACACTCGTAAGTGACACTCGTTTTTTGGAGCTGCCAAGTCTTCTGAAACAGCATTCATTTTTCATTTTCCAGATAAAGAGATTCTCTGGGCTTAACTTCTTTATTCATTTATTTCAGATTTTTTCCCTGTTCTTTTTTTCTTCACCAATTCGGTGGCCAATTGCACCGTCTATTTCTTCAATTCCCCCCCGAGCCCGCCGCCCACAACTATGGGGACCAGCCACTACCCCGGGGCCGGCAATGAACCGCTTCCTTCGAGACGGGACTCGCCTATTCGTTTTGCCCTCAGAGGAAACTTTCTGTGTTCGTGGTGAGCTCCCCCCCCCCCTGGGGCAGACAGCCAATCGCCGGCCAGAGCCGGATTGAACCCCGGCTGCAGTGAGCAACTCGCAATCCAGGCGAGTGCCTTTACTGGTTGCGCCACCCGAGGGTTCCTCTGGGGGCTAAATTAAAAACACGCTCAACAGACAAACCTCAAGATTGGATTTCATACTCTGCTGATATATAGAAAGGGCGATGTTAACTTTCCAGAAAGCTGACGCAACGAGACGGAGCCTCGCGCAGCCCCGCTTGTTCGTTTTTAATCGCGTGCCGAAATGTCAAACAACAGGCTGCCTGACAGCAACGGCAACGCCACAAAATCAACATCTGCTTCCTTTCAGACGAGAGCAGTCCGCAGTGCAACACCTCAATTAGCGGCAGTTTGAAAGACGTGCCGTCGGGAATGGTGCTGGAACAGTAATATATAATATAATATCATAATGTATTATAGAATAGAGTAGGGACCTGAGCGCGTTCTGTCTCTGGATACACAGAGTTGTGTCGCGGAACCGCGTCGCAATAGCTGAGAAGTGTGTGTTATTACTCTGACGTGTGCCAGTCCAAAACCAGAAGTGGGGTAAATAGCACGCGTGTGCAGCGAGTGTGATACGCGTTCCGTGTGTGAATGGCTCTCCCACTGTCCCTGTTTCTTGACCTCAGAGAGACACTCTGCAGTGCGTTTATTTCTCCTTGCTCAGCAAACAGGAGGAAAGAGCAAAATACTGCAGATGAGAAGAGCAATAACCTCTCACTTAAAAGACCTGCCATCATCGATGGTCCACACGCATTCTCATTCACCGAAGGCTTTACTGAAGACTTTAGAGCGGCAAAATATCTGTGCCTCCGTCTTTTTTATTATTACTTTTTATTTTTTAATTATGTGTACATTATGTTACCCCTTGATTGTTCTTTTATTGTTGGTGAGTCATTTTGATTTGATTATTACTTCCTCTTTTTTCATTATTATCACTGTGTTATCATCTGTATTTGTGCCTTGTATGCATGTTTTTAAAAAATCATATTTTTTCGCTCTGTTTCAGCGATTCCAGTCGTTGGTGTGACGTGCGGGTGGACCTGTCACACATCACACGGAGAGCCGGCGTGGTTCAAACAGAGGTCTCTGGAGCAGCGTCGGCCTCGGACGAACGCGAGGAAGAGGGACAGCTCCCCACGGGGCGGGGGGGCGGTGGGGGTGAAACCAGGAACGCATGAATCTTTCATGGCCCCCTAAATACTCGAGCACCTTAATCTTTTTAAAAATGATTTACAATGCTGAAATTGAACACTTAACGGAGCCTCTGCCTGTGATGAAAGCTGCCAGAACATATGGATCTGCTGGTTTTGAATTTCCTACTGAGGACTGTGAAGACTGAGAACTTCAAACAGCAGACCAGCTCAAAGGTGTGTACACCCCAACCCCCCACATCTGCACTTTATGAGGCTGTACATCTGAACTGTACATCTAAAGGTACAACGTGCAATAATAATTTTTCATGCATGTAATAACTTGTGTTATTAATACACTATTACACTAATTATTAGACAGTAACAATGTAAGGTATGGATCCCAGTGTCATGAATGTGTAATAACATGTTATTAATTCACTATTACACTGATTATTATACATTATTACTGTGTAATAATCAGTGTAACAGTGTATGAATAAACTAGAGATTTACTGCAAAGCGACACAGGTAATCTGAGGGAAAGCCAGGAGCAGCCTGGACAGTGTGTTCTGACCTTGGGCGATGAAAGGTGTTCTGTCCTCTTTGGGGGACGTCTCTGGCCGGGGGGTGGGGGCGGGCGGGCGGTTGGCGATGACCACACCTTTGCTGGAGGTCATGATCGTGTCATACTCTTCGTCGTTCATGCCAAGGGGTGCGTAAGGATCTTCCTCCTCCTCCTCCTCCTCCTCCTCCCCTCCTCGGCCCCGCCCTCTTCGCCCCGCCCCCTCTTGCCCATCTTCCTTCTGGGCATTGGCTGGCAAGCACAACCAATCAGAAGTCAGACTCTGCACTGGGAACATTTGCTTTGTGCTTACCTTGCATCCACTTAGCAGACGCTCTTAGCCAGAGCAACTTACAGTGCAAAGAAACAATGTGCGTAAGTATATTAAATACGTGTACAAGATGCCTGTAGAAATTGAAATTCACCCCTAAGAATTTTCTGTTGAATTTTCACCGGATCAAAAGCGTAGTCATGTGAAAAGAGAAATTTTGTTCCGAATATTGGTGGAAACAAATGTTTATTTTAAAACTGTCAGTAATCTGCAGGAATGTTACCAATGTCTAAATTGTAATTTTTTTACAATTAATTAAATATATATATATATATTTTTTACATTTCACATGACATTCACATGTATACCATTCACATGTCGCACCCATATGTCATGCAATCACATGTTGGTCACATTTACTTAACAGGGAGTCACGAGTGATCACATACACACGTGTGTTTCATGTGAGTTCGTCTGTAAAGGAACCCTTTGGATTATTTATTTGACCCAGGTGCGTCTCCGACCTCACCTGCAGAGCCCATCCTCTCGTAAATACTGCCGTCTTCACCATCCCCTCCCGCGACACCCCTTGACGCATTCTGCAAGGAGACACACACACACACACACACAGACACACAGACGCACACACACACACACTTCACTAGAGCACATCTGTCACATCTGTAAGGCTGTCCTGTACCGGGCATTACATCATCAGTTTGATCACCTGACCTGATGGCCTATATCCCATCTTGGTGTTTTCCTGTCACAGTTGAAGTGAAGTTGAAGTTTCCCTGGGCCACTCATAAAATACATGCAAAAGCAGACATGCCAACATTGGGAAATTGGTGTGGGGGGCACGCAATGTAGCACACAGATTTAATTTGTTTAAAAACCTTCAATATTTTTGTGAGAAATGCACGAAAAATGCTAGCTTGTGCGAGCAAACTTTGATTGTCCCAGGTTCAAGTATCAGAACTACATTTTAACGTAAGCCTCACATTTGCATAGCTTACTGTGATACCCACGCATTGACCTCATTGACCTGGAATTACATTTTACATTTTAAGCATTTAGCAGATGCTCTTATCCAGAGCAACTTACAAGATGTGCATGAATACATGGTAGGAACAATCATAGTTAGCGCACGAGATCAGTGCACTAATACAGCGATAGACATCATTGCAGGCAGCTGCGTACCAAACCTGTAACACTGGGAAGGAAAAAGTTAGTGTATATATATATATATTTTTTTATAGTGTTGAACAAGTAAACAGTGGTGAAGACAATTAGCTAGATGGACAGAGTTCAGTGGTAGTGGAGTCTGAAGAGGTGGGTTTTGAGTCTCCTGTGGAAGATCGCAAGTGATTCGCAAAATGCGTAGGTCTGCAAAATGTCGGAGGATGGCACTCATAATCATAATAATAACTGCGTTAAGTAATTTTATTCTGTGAAACAGAAGACAATTATGACGTTAACGAAGCTAGCGGAAAAAAGTAGTTAATTACAACTTTACTTCAACATGAATCCAAAGCACTCTTGAAAATATTTGGTAGAATTCATTTAAAAAGCCTTTATTATAATGGCATATCCACCAAATTATTCATTACCCATAACCATTATAATAATGGCTTTTTACAATTAGCATAAAATAATCCTTTTGCCATCTCTCTAGAGGTAATGTGCATACGCAGAAATAATAAGTAAAAAGCTTTTTATAAAAAGAATAAACATAATCAAAACATAACTTGTTAATTATACTCTTAGATTTTCCCCTCTGTTCCAAAATAACAGATTGAAATGGTTTTAACTGTACAGTCAGGAGTAAAACGTTTTACATTTGATGTACTTAGCAGACGCTCTGATTCAGAGTGACTTACAAAAAGTACAAATACAAAACATTTAATTAGTCCTGTCAGTAGAAATAGACACCCCATTACTGGTCTAAATAAATGCAGGTACATGTGTTACTAACTTTCTGAAAAAAGGAGAAAAACTTTTTTCTCCTAATTTAGTAGCCATTTACACCCTCTATTGATTTGTTTATTTGATTTGTTTATTTGACGAACTGAAGCACAAATACAGAGACCTGTGCACCCGAGTAAAGGCTAAAACCACAAGCAAACAAACAATATACCATATACAATACAAACAAGGGCCAGGTAGCGGTGTGCTACTTATTCAACCTTTTTTTCCGGAGCAAACATCGCTTAACTTAAGTCAGCCTCAGAATGGCGAACATCTCCTGACACGCCTCTATTTTGGGAAACACCCTCTGTGGACACGCAGCTTGCCAAGGGGCGCTTAAAGAGATCAATTGAGACTCTTGAATGGAAAACGCCATTGGATCGAAACTTTGGGAAACGTTACGGTTAGCCATCAGAAGGGCAGATATTTGGAAATGATTTCTTTACATTTTTCAGGCGTTCCGCCCAATTTCAGAGCTATGCACGCACGTAAGTCTGAACACGAACACATTTTCACGCGCAACTCTAAGGAACTTGAGCAGCTGCTTAATTCGGTCAAGCCTGAATTAAGGGCCCTAAAATAATAGCAAAAACAAATTCCCATGTTCATCAGAAAAGTACAATATAATCCATATGAACATAGACAAATATGTTTTTCAGATGATTTTTGAACGTATCAACCATTCATACAAAAGGACACATTTCTATCCCATGCTTCTCTTCAGTCTAATCACCTTGACAACAGACTATACACCCCCCCCCCACACACACAAACACACACAAACATCACCACCCTGAAAAATAATGCCCAACTACTCCCTTTATACTGTTACTTAGCAACACTAATTAAATAACAATAATAATAATAGCCCTTACCTTTGTTCTCAAATTGATTAATGCACATTATGTATTCAGAAATATTAGTATATTCCGTAAAGGAGCAATGAACAATTTCACAAGATGTGCTCATTTCCCTGCGCCTCCCAGTCGGGACGTATATGGAAACATCACTTTGATGTCAGACATTAGCACACTATTGGGTCTCCACAAGTGGTCCCTCGCAACGATGCGCCACGCAGCACAGTAATGCGTTATTGATGAAAAATAACGCTGGTGGTGTGTGCCTGTGACAGACGGCACCTGAGCGAGCGGGGAGATGAATGACTGCGGGGCGGGCCGTAACGTTTCTGAGACGAGTGTGTCGTAGTTACTCTCGTGCAGAACGGAGCGGTGATGTACACTGCAAACGCGAGACCCCGTGTTGTATTTCACAGTTCACATGTACATTCATCTCCGTGGCACATGCACTGATGTGTTGTCACGAAATGTCAAGCAAACGGCTTTTGTAAAGAATCCGCACATAGCTTAGCAGGATTTCAAACCTGTTTACACCACTAAGGACCATAGAAACCGCATTAGAACTGGAGCAGATACTCCTGGTGCGTGAGATAAGGATTCCAGTTCGGATGCTGTTCTGTGGTCTTGTGTTTTGAGCCAGAGGTTTAAACTCCTGCTAAGGTGGCCGCAATTACCCCCATATTCCTACATTATATATATATACACACACGTATACACATATAGTTTTTCTGAATTTGTTTGTATGCATATTTTTGTGCGCATTCACAGAAGGTGTTTGAAACGCGCGATATTGCGGCTGCACTGCGGTAGTCTGCATGTCCGCGGACGACGCACGGGCGAGGTGAAACCTGGAGCCGTGGGCTGCAGGGAGAGGTCAGGTGAGCGGATCGACCCCGGCGCTGAGGTAAGTGTTCACAGGTGCTGGCTCCCAGCGCGCTGCTCTCCATAAACAAGAGGGACAGGAGGGCGCGCTGCGACACTCTCTTTTTATTTCTCTCCATTTTACGACAGCCTTCGAGTTGGACTGGCTGACTGCTGGATGACTGCCGGTTCTGATCCTCACGTTATCGAAAGCGTGTGTGTTGTGAGGGCCCATAAGGCTCTGTGACCAGTGGGTCATTCTAAACATGCTCTCTGCGCCATATAAGGCACCGCTCCTCCAGATGAGGTGTCAAACCCAGGTCCCGACAAACTGGCTGTTAAAGATCGCAGTGCATTTTTGCATCAAGAGTAGAGGTGTTAACCCTTGTCCTTGTCACATCTGGCCTCAAAATGAACCCCCTTCATCTGATTGGCTGCACAACCCCTCGCTATTCCCAACCCACTTTGATTCCCCAGGCTGCTTCCATGTGCTAGTGTGTTAAAATCGCCACTGCATTGCAGCCTGCTGTGGGTGTTGGATAAAAGTGTTACAACAGCGGTTCGAAAACCCAGTCCGGGTCTTGCCAGGAGCCCCGATCGGGGGCGGTGATTGGCTGTCCGCCCCAGGGGAAGGGGGGAGGGAGAGGAGGCACAAGCTCCCAGAGGAGAGGAAGGGCATCCCTAGAAAGTAGGCGGGTGAGTTATGTCTCTGAGGAGGCGGATCATTGCTGCCCTCGGGGGAATTAGCTTGTCCCATAGCTCCCCTGCGGCAGGCTCGTGGGGGAGGGCGAATCGAAAGAAATAGAGGATTAATTGGCCACCAAATTGGGAGAAAAACAGGGAAAAAATCTAAAACAAAATTAAGTGTTGCAACAGTTAACCATTTTATTGAGATGGGGGGCTGGATGAGGCGGTCATTTTAGGGGGCCTTGAGATTAAGTATCTTTAGGTTAAGTACCTTTGCTCAAGGTTACAATGGCTGTGTCCACCTGGGAATCAAACCTGCAACCTCTGTTAGTTCTCAAGTTCTCCTAACCATTACACTATACTGGTGAAAGGTGGGGGGGGGGGCTGTTTCACACCTATTATCATTCATCACGCCCATTCTGCAAGCTCACACCCTGCCCTGGTTAAAATAACAGCACTACAGGGCGATAAGGCTGGCCCGCTTCGCAAGGTCAGGGTCACATCGCCCTGACGTGCTGTTATCTTCGACAGGCAACTTGTCTGGCAGCATGTTATCTCTTACTTATCTGTGTACACAGCAGGCAAAGTGGCGCGCGGTGCCCCGCCGAGGGCCTGCAGTGCAGTGTGACGCTCTCTCCGTCCACACTAACGCTCACCTGCTGGGAAACCCGTTTCTTGTGTTCGTTACTTTTATAGTACGGTGCAGGGCGCTGGCCACACATTCAGCTTTTGTTATTATTATTATTGTTGTTAAGATTCAAGAAATTCCGCTTTTTTATATTGCCTATTGCTGTATCAATGAGCTGAATCTGAATGATTCGTGTTCAGCTCACTAAGAACCAATGGCACACGTGTACAACGAACAGGCTTTCTTTTTTATTGTGATTGTTTTGCTGTTATTTCTCCACGAGGCAGGAGATCTCCCACGCAGCGGAGACTGTGACAGGGTTTCGACGCGGAAGAGGAGCACACAGTTTTTTTTGGTTTGTTTCAGATTTTATCCCATTTTCTCCCAATTTAGTAGCCAATTAGACCCACTATTTTTATGTCAATCCCCCCCTAGTAATGTGAGTTTGCTGCCGTAGTTCTGCGACCGGTAGTGATGAAGGCAAAGTAAATGTCTCCTCCGAGACGGCACTCGCCAAGCCGTCGACCGTAACCCAGTACTACAGGGCCACTCCTATGCGCAGCGAACGTCCTGTCGGCTTCCCTCCCCCCTCCCTGGGGCGGACAGCCAATCGCCGCCGCTGGTGGCACTCGTGGTGGAATCATGGTGGAATCATGGTGGAATCGTACCCCGGTCTCCGTGGCCAGTGTCGAACGTTGTAACCACTGGACCACGCGCGAGGCCCGAGCACGCTGTTTTGCGTTGACACAAAAGAGATTTGAAAGAGACATTTGCCCAATCCCATTTTCATTCTGGATTATGGGAACAGACTAAATAAAGACTAAATAAAGTACATTTCCTGCTCACGATAGCATCCACCATTGTTGTATGTTCGGGCATAGTAGGTTTACTTAAATGACAATTTTAAAAAAGGCCTACAAAATGAACAAAATAATTGTTCTTTACAGATTTTTTAATCTACATTTTAAATCGAGTTCTGACAAAAAAGCAGATCTGGCTACCGTGCATCACGCTGCATATCTTGTGCTCACGCTCACACTGAAACGTATTCGGAGATGTGTTCAAAGAGGATATGAAAGGCAGAAATCTTTCCATTTGCCTATCGCGTGGGGAGTGAAAGGCACGGTTTGGGAGAGGAGAGACGGGGTGGGGAAAGGCAATCGACCAGAAACCAAAACCGTACTATTCAAATTTCAAACAAATCTGACGCCATGAGGGGGTGCCACTGTTTGACTGTCTGGCCGCTGCATGCAAAATCTAGACTGCATCACACACAGGAGACAGAAACAACAGTCAGGAAAGGCTAGTATGTGTCTATGTGCACTGCCATCTGTTCAACAAAGACACACACGCACACACAGACACACATTCCCACAAGCACACACATACACACACACACACGCACACACACACACACACACACACACACACACACACACACACACAGATACACTTGCACCTCGGTCTGGAAATCTTGGCTGACCAAACATGAAAATATTATGAAGCTAGCCCAGCACCCAGACTGTAAGCCATACCGCTAGTGAGCTAGCAGTGACCCATTAGTCCAAGTACGCTCATATTTCATATTTCTTGTTATTGACTTGTTATTGAGAGCTCTGCCTCCCGCGCCTCAGAGAAAAAGACTGTTATGTGCTAAACGATCAGTGCGTCTGACCAAATATTGCTGTTTACAACGTGTTTCAGTGAGCGGAAAAATGAGAAAGAGAAGCGCCAGGCCTAGCAGCTACGCTGTGCTAATGCAACACGTGGCCTTGGCTCCCCAGGCTGGATGACTACATTTACATTTCTACATTTTAGGCATTTAGCAGACGTGTAAATCTGTGTAAATCGCTCTGGATTAGAGAGTCTAGAAAACAAATACATAGTAATACTAATAATAATGAATCCATTAATTTAAGATCATTTTCATTTTAGGCATTTAGCAGACGCTCTTATCCACAGTTTACATTTCTTTACATGCAATCCATTAATACAGCTGGATATTTACTGAAGCAATTCAGGTTCAGTACCTTGCTCAAGGGTACAACAGCAGTGCCCCACCTGGGAATTGAACCTGCAACCTCTGAGTTACAAGCCCAGCTCCCTAACCATTACACTACACTGCCAGCCAGTGACTGCAGCTGCAGTCGAGAGCGAAGGAGTTCCCTGGAGCCCTATCTAAGTGATCGTCTGGCTCTCAGTCAACCTGGCCCTCCTTTCAGCCCCGCGCCTAACTGGCTGAGTGAGTCCTTCCCCTCCACAGCTGATGTGTGGTGAACGTATGGGCAAGATGGCTGCCATGCATCGACCAGGTGGGTGCTAAACACTGGTGGTTGAAGTAGGTCACCGCCCCCGCCCCCATACAGTAAAAGTATGGATACCCTGATATAATATTACTCAAGTAAAAGTAAAAAGTCCTACATTTAATCCCATTTGCCTTTGAAGCACAGATACTTGAAAAATGTACAGTAATAAGTCAAAGTAAAGTAAATGTACTTTGTTCGTGTCCACCACTACCCCCATTGTAAAATGCTTTGAGATCAATTAAATGTGCTACGTAAATGTGATGCCTTCTAATTCTTCTTCTTCTTCAGAAGCTGTGTCACAATATGGCTGCTTTAATGTACTGCTGCTCAGAACTGTGGCAAGCTTACATACAAGGACAGGGGAAGCGTGCTGTTCTCGTTCTCCTTTCCTCCGCCTTCTTTCCCTCCTTCCAGACTAATCAGGCTCTGGCCCGCAGTTAGCATTAGCTCCATTACGGAGAAGCCACTTCCCCCCGGCGTATCTCTGTCACTAATTGCATATTGACGTATCGACGGTAAGTCTGGGAGACAAGGAAGCGCAAACCGCATTGGACGGCGCTTTTAATTTGAGCGCACAATTAAAACCTATTGAGTCGTTTGCCGTGGCCAGGAGTCAGGGCCAGGAGTCCGTCCCGGGGAACGGGGCGGAGAAGCAAGGGGCTTCCTGCAGACGTGCTGCGGTGATCACATGACTGCGGTGAGGTCACATGACTGCAGTCTCCTGGGGACTGCAGTCTTTGGGGATGGGGGTGGCGAGCCCCTTCTCTGCCACAGTCTTATGCTGCATTATAACTCAAATTAAAATGTGCCACTTTCACCAAAACAGCTGTAGGGTGACTCCAGCCTTTGTAATAAATGTCATCCAAAAATTTGATTTAGAAAAAATGTATATATATATATATATATATATATATATATATATATATTATAAGTGCAGTTTTCTCATTACCAATGCAATTAAATGGTATAACTAAGAACAAGAGCTCCAAGACAAAAGGTTGGCATATTACTCTGAGGGCCTTTTCCTTCATTCTGGGCCTTTCCCCTAAGCTCACTGTTAGACTGGCGTGATGCAGTATAACTACGTATCGAAACTACAACTCCCACAACTCCCAGCAAATAACTTAATGTAAATACCACAATACGCAACCACTGACAGCGCAGCCATGCAGCACACATTTTAACATAAACATGGGCTGGGATTGGCTGGTCACGATAATGGGTGCGCTGATTTAATGCGGGCGGAACTCTGGAGAAACTGCAGGACCCTGAAAATGTGGTTCCTGAGAATTATTGTTCCTTTTTTCTTCATCTTACAAGTGGAAGAATAGCACACGCATGGCATCACACAGGGGACTGAGGATAATGACCCAATGCCCCACACACACAGAGAGAGAGAGAGAGAGAGAGAGAGAGAGAGAGACAGAGACAGAGACAGAGACAGAGACAGGACAGAGACAGAGACAGAGACAGAAAGAGACAGAGACAGAGACAGAGAGACAGGAGACAGAGAAAGAGAAGGGGGAAGGAGGGAGAAAGAAAGGGAGAGAAGAGAAAGAAAGGGGAGGAGAGAGAGAAGACTGGGGGGGAGAGAAAGAGAGAGAGAGAGAGAGGGATACAGAAAGAGAAGGAGGGAGAGAGGAAGAGACTGGGGGAGAGTGAGAGAAAGAGAGGGAGAGGGAAAGAGAGAGAAATGCAGTGTTTGAGAGCTGTGTCTGCAGCGAGCCCGCTCTGCTAAGCCGTTTGATCCAGGCAGCTGTTGGTGTTTTTAATTTGTGGTGCGTTTGTGGTTTTATTTCCGGTTGTCAGCTCTACAGGAATCCCAGGGCCGCTGCCATGGGCCGGGAGCACCTGCTGACGCATCTCATTTGCACACATTTACATTCAGAATCGACGCAGCGCCTGCACAGAAGAGAGACCTTTTTCTACGGTTTTACAAGCTTGAAATAAAAGTTAATGTTCAATATACAAATGACAAGGGAGAAAATGTTCACTTTGTCCCTATGGGGCTGGTGTGTGTGTGTGTGTGCGTGCGTGCGTGCGTGTGCGCATGCGTGTGTGTGAATCTGCTTCAGATCTGAAAAAAACTGAACAAACCCAGAAGCCCTAACCAGCAGCTGTCTGGTCCCAGTGCGTGTGTGCGTTTTATAATTGGATCAGTATGAGAGGAACATAAATAATGCTGTGTTACGGTACGCTGCCGGTTGCCCTGTCAGTCTCGGAGCAGTCGCTGGAGGTTTGTGCCGGGCTCTCCGCTGAGAGACGGAGGGTACGGATCGAGGGATCCCGCCCCCATGTGCAGCAGGCAGCGCTGTCACCGCGTAATACCTGCTATTAATCACGGGCCGCTCACCGATCCCGCCGTTCCACACACAACACCGATCATCGCCCACTTTGGAGCGCTGGATGTGTGCAGTGTCTCAACAACAGCGTGGCTGCCCACACGCTCACACACGCACTCCCTCTCTCACACACACACACACACACAATCCAATCCATTATTTCTATTTATTTATTTATTTGACAGGGACAGTGTACTGCTTCTTAGCTGTACCAGAGTTAGCTATAAAGCTCATTAATATCTGTAGTCCCTGACACACACCCTGTCCCTGATTACACACTCTCTCTCTCTCTCTCTCTCTCTCTCTCTCTCTCTCTCTCTCTCTCTCTCTCTCTCTCTCTCTCTCTCTCTCTCTCTCTCTCTCTCTCTCTCTCTCTCTCTCTCTCTCTCTCTCTCTCTCTCTCTCTCTCACACACTCACACACAAAATCCAATCCATTACAAACACACACAATCCATTCCACTACATTTACATTGACATTTTTACATTTACATACATACTACATACATACATACACACACGAAGTCTCTCTCTCACACACACACACACGCACGCTCAATCTCTGACACACACATACACACACACAATCCAGACCACTCCATCACACACACACACACACACACACTCAATCCAGAACACTCCATCACACACACACACACACACACACAAAATCCAGACCACTCTATCACACACACACACACTCGGAAGGCCACTGTTTACAGCACACGCTAGGGATGCCGCAGGCCCCCGTAACCAAACTCTGTCAGTGGGACCTGGCCTTTCCCCGGGCCGTTTCCATTGGCTGCGTCTCCTCCATGCCCCGCCCCTTCACCCTGTCAGTGGGACCTGGCCTTTCCCCTGGGCCGTTCCCATTGGCTGCGTCTCCTCCATGCCCCGCCCCTTCACCCTGTCAGTGGGACCTGGCCTTTTCCCTGGGCCGTTCCCATTGGCTGCGTCTCCTCCAAGCCCCGCCCCTTCACCCTGTCAGTGGAACCTGGCCTTTTCCCCGGGCCGTTTCCATTGGCTGCGTCTCCTCCAGCCCTTCACAGGCTCGGAGGGCCTCGTTGGCGTTTGGCGTGGGATTTGCTGTCGGTGCCACCAACCTTCATATCGGCAGCTTTTCTGGGGCGCAGTAGGAAACGGAAGGAGCCCCTTCTCGAGTTGGGGACAGCAGACCCTGATGCCGCTGTCGGGGGCTGGACGCGGTAACCAGAGACAAAGAGCGGAGCGGAGTCTTTCGGCAGAAACAGCCGACGAGCGCCACGGGACTCCCGCCGCGGAACGCACAGGAAAGATTCTCCCTCTGCCAGGACGTCTGCGCTGGGACATTCCCTGGCGAAAAGAAGCAGGCCTGTCTGTGAAAATATGCGTGCTTGAGCACGTACGGCGCGATATCATGTATTTTTGTTATCGTACAAAACAGCAGGTGCTCGCAGAATCGCCTCCTGTCTAAGGCGGCCGTTCAGCGAGAGAGATGACTGCGAACCGATAATGGGTGTCACTGCGATATCTCGGAGGCCACGTAGCTGCTGGATATCATCATCATCAAGATAATACAATTCTTGAGTGGCAAGGAGTACAGCTGCCGAAGAGACGAAAATAGGACAGTACGGGGGAGGCCACTTATCATCCAGGAAATGACCCTGCTTCGCCGTCAGAGCCCGGAGTCGTTCCTTCCCGTCTCCGGCGATAAAACAGCGTCTAACCGCTCTCTGCTGCGAGCTCCTGGGGCCCGCGGGGAACGCGTGCATCGATAGATGAAACTAACGATTTATTGTTCATTATTACGGTTATAGCTATCGCTGCCGGTGGAAACTGGGGTCTTTACGGCAATGTGTGGGACACGCCCACTCCACCAAGCCTGCCAATCAAAAGCCCTTGCTCGGACGGCTTGCTCGGAAGCGAGGAGATCAGTGAGGTGTGAGTCACGCTGTTATAGACACCAAAGAAGAAGAAGAAGAAGCTCTCAGTCTCTCCGAGTGGATATCACCCGGGCCTCTGGAACGGCTCTCAATGACCTGGGAGTCGTAGCAATCGTACTGGGGTGGAGGGACGGGGGTGTGGGGGGCACAGGGTTAGGCAGGTGAAGTCGTGGGGGTGTGAGGGAATGTAGGAGGAGGGGCGGGTAGAAGGGTGAGGGTATTGAGGCATGTGGGGGGGGGGGGGTCAGTTGGGGGCGTGTGGGAAAAGGGCTGTGAGGTAGAGGAGTGGGGGTGGGGCGGGGGTGGGCTGGTGTAGGGGCAGTGGTTGAGTTGAATGGGGGGGTAGGGAGATGGAGAGGCAGAGTGTGAGGTATAGGGGGAGTGTGTGTGGGTGGAGAGCGGAGAGATGGAGAGGTGGAGTGTGGGGGCGGAGAGATGGAGAGGTGGAGTGTGGGGCGTGTGGGTGGAGAGGTGGAGAGGTGGGGTGGGTGGGTGGAGAGATGGAGGTGGAGGTGGGGTGTGTGGATGGAGAGATGGAGAGGTGGGGTGTGTGGATGGAGAGATGGAGAGGTGGGGGTGTGTGGGTGGAGAGATGGAGAGATGGAGAGGTGGGAGTGGAGAGATGGAGAGTGGAGAGATGGAGAGGTGGGGTGTGTGGGTGGAGAGATGGAGAGAGTGGGGTGTGTGGGTGGAGAGATGGAGAGGTGGAGTGTGTGTGAGTGGAGAGATGGAGAGGTGGGGTGTGTGGGTGGAGAGATGGAGAGGTGGAGAGGTGGTGTGGGTGGGTGGAGAGATGGAGAGGTGGAGTGTGGGGTGTGTGGGTGGCGGAGAGATGGAGAGATGGAGATGTGGGGTGTGTGGGTGGAGAGATGGAGAGGCAGGAGCAGGAATGGCGTGACAGGATACTTCTCCCTCTGCGCTCCCACCCCCCAGTTCCTCCACGCTGCATGAGCCAGTGAGGCCGCGGAGGGATCGATGAGCCCTAATGGCAGAGCCCCTGCCAACAGAGGAGATTTACCGCCCGGGGTGGGGGGCGCTAAATCAGATTCAGCAGCTCTCCCGCCCCCGACACGACCAGCAGGACCCCAAGAGGAACGGCTACACCCCCGCGGGCGCGTCCCGTTTGGCCACAGCGTCTCAGACCGACACTGAGCAACAACCTGCCCCCTTCAGCGTACCCCACCCCCACAGCGGGCCACACACCGAATATTAACGCACTAGAAAGAGACGCAAAAGGGGGTCCATTTGGAAAGCTGTACACGGGCTATGTGGCCCTCTTAGTGTAATGACATACTAATGAGATTTCCACCTCGCTCTATACTTCCTGTTGTTGTTGTTCAGGGAGCTTACCTATTTTAATTGGACGGACAAAGGGCCCTGCCAGCCTATGGAAAGCAATCATTTCACACACAGGCATTACTGGCCCGAGACTTCATGGCGCATGATAAAAGGCTTTCTATTATTGCCGCTTCGCCATGGTTCACCTACCTGGGGCTGTGCCCATGCCCTGCCCCACGGTAAAGGACTGAGCTCACTTACTGTATTAACGTGCACACTGCACGATCACAAGTGAAAGGGTGTTTTTTCCCCCTCATATATATATATACTGTATATATACATTTAACTGGCAAAATAAAGGAAACACTTATGGGAGATTCTGGAGCAGTGCCTGAGACAATGTTTTCCACCACCGTCAACAAAACACCAAATGATGTACTTTCTCATGGAAGAGTGGTGTTGCATCCTCCAATGCAGAGGACACTTGTAGAATCTACGCCAAAGCGCAGTGAAGCTGTTCTGGTGGCTCGTGGTGGCCCAACGCCCTACTGAGACATTTTATGTCAGTGTTTCCTTTATTTTGGCAATTGGTGTTTCTTGCCTGTGATTCCTGTCACCATTGTTAGCGCTAAATGAAAAAAGAAGGCATCCCAGTGCACCTGGCAGTGGTGGTCTTCCGGTGCCTGGTGGAGACATCGCTGTGAAGCGTTCTGAAATTGTAAAGAATTGATTATGCAGAGCAGTGGGTGATGTAAGACTCGGGCTGTATCTAAGTAACAGGGCTCATCCCATCTCTCATCGGTGAGTGGGCAGGCCATTGACAGGGGAGTCTCCAGATGATTCCGCACGCAGGCTATACATCAGGAGAAACCAGGAGCAGATCCGTTTGGGAGGGGGGACTGCAGGAATGAGAATGCTGGTAATAAGACTACCCCCTCCCCCACCACAAAGAAGAAAAAATGACTCACATACTAGGCAGGCAGTTGCAACCCCTGTTCACACATACACCCACACATACACCCACGCACACACGTATGCACACAGACACTCACAGCACACACACACATGTATACACACACACACACACATTTATGCACACAGATACACACAGCATACACACACATTTATGCACACAGATACACACACACACACATACGTACTTACACATACACAAATACTTGCATGCACACACACACACACACACGCACACAAAACAATCAAGCAAAATGAACCCTAAGATATGCATGTTAATGACATTGTTTGTTTCTGGGAGATGCGTATCATAGATTAGTTAAAAAAACAAGCAGACACGGGTGTAAATACCACCCATGTTGTACAACGGAGTATGATAAGGCACAGGTAGATACAGGTAGCCTTTTTTCCTTCTCCATCGATCTCTGAAGATGGAGCACGCCACCGGTGACACTGACGAATGGACACCCGCATCCCTGCAGGCGTTCCCCAACGCTCCTTCGCAGAACGGAGACAAACATTCCTTTCGCGCATTCCTTTCAGAGAGCCGAGAGCGGCGTTTCGCCCGGCTGCCCGTCCCTCGAAACCCTTTCACAAAGACGTAATCAGGGAAAGAGGGCGGACAAACAAAAGGTGCCAGAAAAAAGGTCAAGAAGACAGATGAGGGCAGCTTTTCACGCTCCGCGAGACACTCAAGAGATGGAGCGCACAAACGCGCTGCAGTGAAAGGGCCGCTTAACATAACCGGTTTGCACACGTACACGTTAGGAGGCTTTTCAACGTCTTCCTCGGGCAGTGAGCGTGCATACGATGGCCACCTGATGTGTGTAAAAGTATTCGAGACTTGACGCCACGCTTTTGACCAATTAAAAGTCTCGTTGAGCTGCAGCTCTCTGCATATTTGCTCACCAAGCTCACGCACTTAAAACCGACGGTGATAACACCTTGCACAGACACAGGTACATAGCACCCGCTCCAGCCGTTCAGACTCAGACAACGAAATGGCTTTGGCTAGACCGCTCGGGAGATTCCCATTCTCCTTATCCCAGGCTTTTGAATAATATAATAACATCACAGATTATAATTCCCGCCCACCACACTCCTCTCTTGTCCCAAGATGTCCCACAATATCACCTTTTCTTGTCCTGCATTTGGACCGTTTGAATGTGGTCTCCCTCGTTCCCCGTTAGCTCTGTCGCGGCAAAGTGGGCCTCTTGACGACAGGTGTCAGAGTCTCCCCTGGTCACCGGGGCGACCGTAGTTAAGGGGCAGGGGTGTCAAACTCACTCCGTCGAGGGCTGAGTGTGCGCAGGTTTTTGTTTTTGCCACCCTTAGTTAGGGTGTCATTTCATGTGGAAATAGTCGTTTTGATTGCAGTGGTGCGAGAGAGCACTTAAACTCAGATAGTTAGTGTCAGAAGCCTAGCGCTTTCCCACCTCTCCAAAACCCATCCAATGGGCACAGGAGTTTTGCAGAGAGCCCGGAACGAACACACAACTGCCATCGCAGTCTGTAATTAGCCAAACCTGAGAGCTCAGGCAGCCATAACATCGCATCCAAGAAGCACCACGCTCACAGCTTGAGATCCGCCACCGCTTCCGAGAGACTCGTTTCATTTACTGCCGAGTGTTGACGTTTGTTTTATTCCTTCTCGACCTGTGAGGAGTTTTGGAAAAGCACACACACGCGCCACAGATGGCCTGCCGTCGGGCTCCCTCACCAAAACCCCCTTCTCTAGACTGTCCCCCACGGCCACTTTTCAGTATAAAAAAAGAAAAAAAACTGCCCCAATTTTCCAGATTTGTCCTCGTTTGATGAACGGCGCACATCTGTTTCGGCGGGGGGTCGGAGGGGTGGGGGAAACCTAGGCCAGGATCGGCGGTGAAACCGGCCACTGAGAAATAGACGGGGATTCCTGGCTGCCGTCTCCGACAGACTGCGGAGTGGAAGATAGCAGGGCCCTGAAATTCAGTTCAGCAGAGTGTGAAATTCGACATTCCACCCCCGCTGTAAACAGAGGGGTAATAGCAGCCCTTGTACCAGCGAATAGATTGAATAATCAGAAGGGGGGGCATTTACCCACGTAGCGAACATAAACATTCACAAAACGGGCTTCGGCGAACACATTTTAAATCCATGTACTCTCGGCTATTTGCTCAGGTCTGCTCATTTTCATGATAAGCACATAAGCGAGGCGACCTGGCGTGACTGAGGAGAGGCGAGATGTTGAATTTCTCACGACCCTGTGAAGGCTGAGGCAACAGCAGATGAGCAAACACGTTGTTTCCCCGCCTCCCCCCCAGGTTTGGAGTCACCAGTTTTGCCTGTCGAGTCACGCTACGGTCAACGCTACTGTTGTCCACCCCCACCCATTTTACACCCTACAGGCCACACACAGTACTACAGGAGAGCCAGTGACTATTTGACACCCTACAGGCCACACACAGTACTACAGGAAAGATGTTTATTATTATTATTTTTTTAATATTTTTTTTTATACATGGCTCGGAACAACTCATTTAATTCACAAAAGTCAGCTCAGGTAAAGGGCTGATTTCCAGGCCATGATGAGGACAGGGGGGCAGGAAAGGTTTATTTTACTCCACCCTCTCACCGCCTCCCCACAGCCTCTCCTCTCCTCTCCTCTCCTCCTCTCTCCGCCTCTCCTCTCCTCTCCTCTCCTCTCCTCTCCTCTCCTCCCTCTCCCAGGGTGCGTGTGTCTCCAGGCCCCTCTGCCTCTCTGTAACGTGCTGTGTAACTCCGGCAGGACTCGCTCCGGGGGGCCTGGCAGAGCCGCGGCTACCGCTCATGTGTTTACGTTTGCGTTTCGGCGCTCGTCCAGAGTGAATTACACGGCCTGCCTTTTAACACGCAATCCATTTATGCAGCTGGATATTTTACTGAAGCAATTCAGGTTTAGTGCCTTGCTCAGGGGGATGCAATGGCAGTGGCCCACTCTGGAATCAAACCTGCAACCTCTTGAGTTCCAAGACCATGTTCCCTAAGCGCTATACTACAATACACTGCAGTGTACTACACATTACTGCATGCTACACCACATTGCACCCACCACTTGGGGATTCGAAATGATTTGTTTTGCAAATGACGACAGCGCAAACAGCTTTTTCATTAGCAGCACACACACACACAGTCATTAGGTAGCAGAAATGCCTAATTGTCTAAAGTGTCTCATTATAATTCTGATAGCAACATCTAGATGAAGAAAGCTGCATGGTAAACGATCATACACACAGATTATGTCGAGAGATTATTTCTTCATAGAGCGGTGACTTTTAACTTCCCGACAACACGTGTAGCGTGAGCGAACGCACGTCTTTCTGCGTCGTTACGGAGACGCGCTGAACGCGTGCGTTTCCCCTCGCTCCTGTTTCGTCACTGGGAGTTCACATTGCTGTCCGTGCGGCGGGAATTGTCATTTCAGAGAGCGGCATGACTGACAGCTGCATGTAAGAACAGCCAACGGATGAACAGGCTCACGCTGACACACCTATCGGGACTCGTGTCATCTGCCATTTGTGACATTTGTGTTCTCGTTGTGCTAAAGGCAGTTCGGCGCCCCCGTCCTTTCCCACCCTCTCTCCGCTAATGGCAGGTTGACGAGAGGTGAGGTGGTTTCGCGTTAACACACACACACGCACGCACGCACCATTAGCAGAGAGTTTTCAGCATTACCGGTCTCATAAACTAACATAATATATGCGCCCACCTCCTCGACCTCCCTGCGAGACGGCCCATTAGGAGTGCGTGATCAAACTCTGTTTTTATTATGTGCCAAGGACTTGCACTGCATAGTACAGAGCTGGGAAAAAACAAAAACGTGGACGTGCGTGCACAGGAACGAAACACGAAGGAGCGAGCCGGGGCCTTGCTGTACCGAGATCTGGGCCTGTGTTCATGAGAGCCTGTCGGAGCAGGAGTGCTGATCTAGGATCAGTTTTGCCTTTTGGCTCATGTTGCGCCCACGTTCTGGGTTTAGGGTAGAACTGGCCTCCAAGCCGCTGGAATCTGGTTATGGATAAGGTGATCCTAGATCTGGGTCCGTACTCTTTCAAGCGCCCCCGGAGTAGGAGTGCTGATCTAAGATCAGTTTTGGCTCAAGGCGGATAAGGTTAGGATATGGCCACCTGATCCCAGATCAGCACTCTGAGACGCTTTGTGAATGCGGGCCCAGGTCTGATGTGTACAGTGTGTGATGTAGCGTTGCTGAATGAACAGTGTTAACTGCTGCTGCAGTGACAGGAGGCCTGGCCCGAGAGGTTCCCCTCCCTGGTGAGTGGGGGCGTGTTGTGTAATGAACTGAGCCACTGCAGTCACAGGAGACCCCCCCTGCAAGCTCTGCCCTCGAGCTCCCCTGCACCAGAATCCCCTGTCACAGTGGCAGTAAATTCTCTCCTCACAGCCTCTCTCTCTCTCTCTCTCTCTCTCTCTCTCTCTCTCTCTCTCTCTCTGTCTCTGTCTCTCTCTCTCTCTCTCTCTCTCTCTCTCTCTCTCTCTCTCTCTCTCTCTCTCTCCCTCTCTCCCTCTCTCTCTCTCTCTCTCTCTCTCTCTCTCTGTCTCTCTCTCTCTCTCTCTCTCTCTCTCTCTCTCTCTCTCTCTCTCTCTCTCTCTCTCTCTCTCTCTCTCTCTCTCTCTCTCTCTCCATCTCCCTCAGCACGCCTCGTAACGCCCCCCGGGAGGTTTCCGTGGAGATGGATCGCCGTGTCCTCGGAGAGAGGGCGTCTTGCAGGGAGCAGGGAGCGGTGATGGATTTCGCTCGTCGGCATCGTGACGGCTCACAGCAGGGGAGGGGGCCTGGTCCTGGGGGGCCGCAGGGCCTGCTGGCCTCCGTTCTTACTCACCACTCAGCAGCGGATCAGCTGATGGACAGTGAAGTCACCTCCTCTGGTTTCTTGGGTCTGAATTGGTTGCTGATTTTAAGGTGAACAACATTTGTGCCCCTGTGGCTCCCCAGCACCAGGATTGAGGACCCCCCTGGCTTAGAGGGAAGATTTATTTATTGTTTATATTATTATTATTATTATCATTTTCTTTATTATTGGGGCCCCCAGATGGCGCAACTGGTAAAGGCACTTGGTTCTAAGTGCAGGTTGCACTGCGTTCGATCTCCGGCTGCTCCAGCCCGGCTCTGGCCGGGAGTCCTGTTTGCGGGCGGCGATTGGCTGTCCACCCCAGAGGGAGGGGGGCGGGAAGCGGGTATGAGCTCGCCGCAGGCACAGAAAGCTTCTCTGTACGTACCGCAATCACAGTTGACGGCGATAAATATCATGCAATGAACTGAAACGTTTACCCATGCTTTGAATTCCCCTTCTCTAAGCTCTCTGCACAGCAAAAGACGCTCGACTTGAATCTTAAAATGCGACGCTTAGAAAAAAACCTCTCTCTCCCCTTTGTATTGCAGAGTTTGTGCCACAAACTTCAGCAGTGATGATGATTGGAAAACGTAGCTTACTGTTGGACAGCTCTAGCGCTGATCTCTAGCCATGTTAATGCACTCTCGCAAGTCGCTTTGCATAAAAGCGTCTGACAAATAACACATTTTGTAAATGGTTTCATATTGGCCTATGTGGGCCGGCGTGTCACTTCCTGCCAGCGCTCAGCACTCTTACTCTCACCCTTTCCTGGGGATAATTATCTGCTGCCGCGCTAAAAGACAGACAAAAAGGCACCATGTTGTACCTATTAAAGTACAAATGCTCGTCACTGTGGCAGTACCCCTGTAGGGTTCTGAATTGTACCTTCAGTCAGAGGAAGATAATTGTACCCTTGCGGGAGAGAGAAAAAAATTTTGCTTGAAGCACAAGCCTCGTTTTCACTCCAATATGGCTGCCAGTGTGAATAAGGACTAATTACCCCACCCTGGTACATATCTGTACCTTTCCTCAATTTGAACCTTTTTCACTGGGAAAAGGTATAAAGCCATACCATGAAGGATCTTATGTGCACCTTTGAAGGTACAATGAACACATTTGTACCCTGAGGAACAAAAGTGTAGCCTAATTGTACCTTTATGTTTGAGAGTGTGTAGGATCCTAGCTGGTGAGAGAGTACATTAGCATCCTCTGAATATCCCACAGGGGGAAGGGCAGTATTGCTCCAGCACCGATACAGGTAACTGCCAAAATAAAGGCAACACTCGAGTAAATGAGCGATCCTTTAAATCGTGCAGTACCGTGAGTGTCCATCGGGGGTGCCATGGCCGGTACCAGCAGATAGGCCCGGCCCTCCACTTTCCACCAAGCTGGATCTTTCCTCGCTTCCTAGCTAGGGCCGTTTGAGTCCCCACCAGTGTTAACAAAGTGTTGCCTTAGTTCTTGCCGTTACCTGTTTTTTTTTTTTTTATTGACTATTTTATAGATTATACCTTTGTAAAATGTCTTTTCAATTCAGCTTGGTTGCTGCCACATGCACATAATGGTATCTTATCCTATTTTGTATAAACAAATAAACCGTTTACTCCTAGTTTTAACGTGTCTGTGGGAGGCTGGGTCAGAGCTGTGCACTTTGGACACACGGCGAGCCACACGTCCTGTGGTCCAGGAGGAATGTATGACACGGGCAGGGGTTGGGGTGGGGGTGGGGGTGGGGGGGGTTGGGGGGGGTGGGGGGTGGGGGGTGGGGGTTGGGGTTGGGGTGGGGGGGGGGTTCTGGGGGTTGGGGTGGGGGGTGGGGGTGGGGGTTGGGGTGGGGTGGGGTTGGGGTTTGGGGTTGGGGTTGGGGGGTTGGGGTTGGGGTTGGGGTTGGGGTTGGGGTTAGGGTGGGGGTTTGGGGTTGGGGTTAGGGTTGGGGTTGGGGTTGGGGTTGGGGTTGGGGTTGGGGTGGGGGTTGGGGTTGGGGTTGGGGTGGGGGTGGGGGTTGGGGTTGGGGTTAGGGTGGGGGTTTGGGGTTGGGGTTAGGGTTGGGGTTGGGGTTGGGGTTGGGGTGGGGGTGGGGGTGGGGGTTGGGGTGGGGTTGGGGTGGGGGTGGGGGTGGGGGGGTCTTACCCGAGTTTCGCGCAGGAGAACGCGGAGCTCGGTGTGGCCGAGTCTCTCGGCGAGCTTCAGGGGCGTGTCCCCGTAGCGGTTGGCGATGCGGAGGGCTTGCTCCGCCCCCGGGCACTGCAGGAGCACGCTGGCCACGCCCAGCAGGCCGTTCTGGGCGGCAAAGTGGAGCAGGGTGGGGAGGTCCTCCGAGTGCACGTCTACCAATGAAGAAGTCAACGCGGGTTAGGATCGGACACAGTCAGACACATGTTTACAGAATTTATCTAGTGTAATGGTTAGGGAGCTGGGCTTGTAACTCAGGGGTTGCAGGTTCAATTCCCAGGTGGGGCACTGCTGTTGTACCCTTGAGCAAGGTACTCCTGAATTGCTTCAGTAAAATATCCAGCTGTATAAATGGATTGTATGTAAAGAAAATGTAAACTGTTTAAGTCGCTCTGGATAAGAACGTCTGCTAAATGCCTAAAATGTAAATGTAATGTAAATGATCTTAAATGAATGGATTCATTATTATTAGTTTTACTATGTATTTGTTTTCTAGACTCTAATCCAGAGCGATTTACACAGCTTACATTGCTTATATGCTATCCATTTACACAGCTGGATATTTACTGAAGCAATTCTGGTTAAGTGCCTTGGTTCCTGGGTACAATGGCTATGTACTCTGGAGCCAACGTGCCTAAAAATAAAGGTACAATTAGGGTACACTTTTGTTCCTCGGTACAAATGTGTTCGTTGTACCTTCAATGGTACACAGAAGATCCTTCATGATAAGATTTTGTACCTTTTCCCAGCGAAAAGGTACAAATTGAGGAAAGGTACAGATATGTGCCAAGGTAAGGTAATGAATCTTTATTCACAATGGCAGCCATATTGGAGTGAAAACAAGGCTTGTACTGCAAGCAACATTCTTTTTCTCGCAAGGATACTATTATGTCCTTCTGACTAAAGGTACAATTCAGAACCTTGCAGGGGTGCTGCCACAGTGACAAGCATTTGTACTTTAATAGGTACAACATGGTGCCTTTTTTCTGAGAGTGAAAGCACCTGACATCTGAACCTGCAACCTCTGAGCCCAGCTCCCTCACCGTTGTAAAATTAATGACAATGAATGTATCAAATCACAATGAATGAATGCGCTGGATGAATGAGTGAATGAATATTTTATTAGTGTGTTTTACATCTCATGGTGAGCAGCCTGGAACAGGAACACCGTCTCAAACATCTGGTGAGCAAACTCACGCGGTGAGCGGTGACAGGTTGGGATCGTGGACAACGAAAGATGAGCGATCGTCCGAAAGCCAGACGCCATTCTGTCTGGTTGTTTTTTCCAAAAGAATTCCCCCTGCGTGGCATTGATTGAGTGACCTTGTGCAAACTGTTGCCGATTGACAGTTGAGTCACAGGAATAACAAGCGGCCTTCTCCTGCTCAGTTAATCAATTATTACAATGCCCCCCGGTTAAAAAGACACACAACAATATTTTCCTTCTGTAATCGGAATGTTTGCTTGTAAATACTGCAGACCAGGGCTATTCAGCTCCGGGCCTCAAGGGTTGCAGTGTCTGCAGGTATTTGCTCCAACCACGCACGACACCACTCCTGGATACAGTCCCAGCGACCAGACTAATTCTGAATGTTGGAAGAGACATCTCTCTGAGCTCATCCACCATACATAGTATCTAGGGCAAAATGTCATCAGGGCAAAATGGACACTACTACTAAAACCACCATACGTTTTACAATGACAGTTTTGTCACGCGCGGCGACCAACGTTTACTTAGAAATACAGTCGCGTATTCTGAACGTTTCTGAACTACGAGACTCGGGAAGCCGTGTCCGACGACATTGAGATCGTGTAACAGCGAGGGCAGGAGCAGTTCCTCCAGGGGATCCCCATCCCAGCCTACGTCTTGATCCAAGGTCTGACGCGCTCATCAGGTGGCGCTGACAGATTCAGCTACACTTTAACGACACCCCCTCTTAAATGGGCGTCACCATTTGAGCCGGGGACGGTATATCTGTCTGCCCGCGGGCCCGGGAGGACTGAGGAAGATTAACGCCGTCGTTAAACGTCTAAATGTCATTAAATACCAGCCTGTTTCATTAGGTTGACGATGTGCCATTTCGGGCCGTATAATTTGATCCGATCGACCCGTTCGTCGTCGACAGCTTATTAAGCTGTTTGTTTAACGCGGTCTCGGTGATGCGTGTGAATGCTGTATGTTCTCCAGCATTTCTACAGGGATGTTTGTTGTCACAACCTAAATGCAGACCCATAACAGACAGCGTTAGGGGGGCAAGGGACCCAATCTGCTCTCCCTGGGCTGGGTGGCCTTTGGATGTCTGAAGCAGATGATCTTTGCAAGGCGCCTGTCACCCAACCTTCAGCTTCGAACTCACCGCAGGCACAAGCTTTGATGAGACAGCTACCTGTCTCATAACCTGTCTCTGTTGCAGTCGGTGTCACTGGGAAGTCAATAATATCGCTCCAGGGCGTTGGTAGAGGCGCCAGAGCATGTGTAACATAAATATTTCAAATCTTGTACTTAATAAATTATTTCGTGGCTGCTCCCAGAACCGTTTGCCTCTTATGGATTTTTCCAGCTCTCTCTCTCTCTCTCTCTCTCTCTCTCTCTCTCTCTCTCTCTCTCTCTCTCTCTCTCTCTCTCTCTCTCTCCCTCCCTTTTCCAGTGCGAAAACATAAAGTTGCTGGGGTGTAAAAAAACACACACACACACACACACACACACACACACACACACACACACAGTCACAAACATTTAACTAGTTTTGCCTTGTAGGACTTTATCAAAGTATGGAATGGCATGTGGCGTAACTGCCTTCAGTCGATGTGTGTGCTGTGATGGACGTACACACGGTCTAATCCCTGAACAGTCTTCCTTCTTTCATAGCCGTCACACTTTAAAGTGCTGGACAATTTTGCCTGTTTGTTTCTGTTTAATGAGCTATATCTCTCTGCGCTGCACAATTCAGCTTGTTAAAGGGATCTCAGTCTTTAAAGGGATCAGAGAGTATTTTTTTGTTTTTTCTCACACTGGATCAAATGTTGTTGTTTTTTTATTCCCTCCTGAAAATGTCCAAAGTTTTGTGTGGCAGCCTGTTTGTAAGTGCTGCTGTATAAAATAAGGATTGACTCAATTTAAATCAGGATTTCAGGAGAGCACCTGAGCAACTTTCTCAAGGGCAAATGAGCAGTGCCCAGCCTAGGATTCAACCCAGCTGGCAGCGGAGGCTCGGCCCAATCACGGCCCTATTCCGGTGAAATCCGGGAGCTGGACTCGGCCCAAAGTCATATCGAATGACATCCCAGAACGGGCCCGAGTGCACGGTTAATCCCTCGAGCTCAGTAACATCACGCCTCAATCAGGCCGCGCTCATTATCCGCGTCTTCTCAACTCTACGACTCATCATGGTCGGCGCGCTGCTGGCCCAGTTGATGCCACCCCGACGTGACTCTCGCCCGATTGTGCCTTCACTCAACCGAGCTCGGTCCAATTCCCGGTGCCGTTGGGTTATAAGGCTAGCTCCCTCCAACACCACAGAATGCATGCTCGTGCATGCTACCCAGCTAATATCAAATATTGCAAGAACGTTGGGGAACATTCCAGTTAGATTCCCATTCGGCTGTGAGATAATGCTATGACCAGAATGTTCCTCAAACTAAGGGCCAGATTTACTAAGGAAATAGTCGCAGCACAAAAACAGTCGCTACAATGCTGCTCTTTTGCGGTCGCAGATACTGACACATAAACAATCAATTTACTAAGATGTGTACCATATTGATTTGGACCCTTTTTTTATGAGTGTCCCCTACTGCAAAATTGCCCAAATTGCCTTTCATTAATCGACTGCTCGTCAAAGCAGTGGATATTCCAATCAGGTGTGTTAGTGAAGGGATTAATGAAATCAGGTGTGTTAGTGAAGGGGCTAATGAAATCAGGTGTGTTAGTGAAGGGGCTAATGAGGTTCTGTGTGGCTCAGTTGGAAGCACTGGGCTTAGGTTGTGGGTTAATTAAATCTGAAAAATGTATGCACTCACTACTGTAAGTGCTTTGGATAAAAGTGCTAAATGGATTATAATGAAATCAGGTGTGTTAGTGAAGGAAATCAGGTGTGTTAGAGAAGGGATTAATGAAAATCTAGTGAAGGATTAATGAAATCAGGTGTGTTAGTGAAGGGATTAATGAAATCAGGTGTGTTAGTGAAGGAATAATGAAATCAGGTGTGTTAGTGAAGGGATTCATGAAATCAGGTGTGTTAGGGAAGGGGCTAATGAAATCAGGTGTGTTAGTGAAGGGGCTAATTAAATCAGGTGTGTTAGTGCAGGGGCTAATTAAATCAGGTGTGTGAGTGAAGGGGCTAATGAAATCAGGTGTGTTAGTGAAGGGACTCCTGAAATCAGGTGTGTTAGTGAAGGGGCTCGTGAAATCAGGTGTGTTAGAGAAGGGATTAATGAAATCATGTGTGCTAGTGAAGGGATTAATGAAATCAGGTGTGTTAGGGAAGGGATTAATGAAATCAGGTGTGTTAGTGAAGGGACTCCTGAAATCAGGTGTGTTAGAGCTGGGCTGCACACCCAGTGGAGCTACAGGCCTGAAAGTCAGGCTGCAATAAACCGTCTCCAGCAGGTTTATAAACTCTGAGCTGCACATTCATCTTCGCGAGTAGGGGCCAGAGGGCTAGAATACAACGGAAAAAATAATGAGATCTAACAGCCACCCTCCCTCATAAAGATTAACTCTGTCGAAAGGGTAGACCTTGAATATGTATTAGCCTGGTATGAGGGCGGCGCTCATCACACAGCACAGTTATTGAGTGCATCATTCAACTGCAAGCAAAGGTCAAATTAAAACTGACGTGTCTCCCTGGCTCGCTAATATCACTTTTACAAATACAACAGGGAAATTAAAGTGCCTATAAAGTCCTGTAAATATTTATAGACAGAGGGAGAGAGAGAGAGAGAGAAGGGGGGGTGGAGAGAGAGATGTGGCGGTTCTTGCTTTGTCTTTAAATCAGAGGTTTCTTTGAATAATTAATTGCATGTGACTTTCAATAAAACCTGCCGTTGGGCCATTCTTCTTCCAACACAAAGTTGTGAGTAATGCTTTACAGCGACGAATTACCCAGAAGGCCATTTTTAAGAGCTATAGTCAGTTTAAGGCCGAGATTTCTGTGCAGCTCAACTTTCCCTCTTCAAGTGTATGGATTGCACAAGGGGACAGCTATATAATCCAACACATCTGACGTTCACTTTTTTATCCAAGTGGCACTCTTTTGGCTATATATTCAACAATATATATATCTAGTTCCATGAATAAATAAAATAAAATAAATAAATAAAATAGAGGCAGTTGTTTCTGTTCTCCATATTTATTTTGATAGACTATTATAAATATATATATATATATATATGTATATGTTCATATTCATTACTCAATATATGATTTATTGTGGTGTAGATGATGGCTGAAGTCCCACCTGAGAGCCAGGTTGATTGTGTATGGGGCTTTTCAGCCTGATGGTGCCTGGCAGCTGAGTGCCTGACTCATACAGTTAATTTCTGTTAGCTTCACATTTTCCACCAAATGTAATTTTAGCGTAAAGCTCACATATTATTGCAAAGCTGCTGATCGTTAGTCCACCGCGTCATTGGAGACGTTCTGTTTCCATGCTAATGACCGTCAGGAAGTGGCAGGCCCCAACATTGGAGCTTGGGATATACCCGTGTGCTGTCAATCACTGATTGCTGATGAACCTATCACAGAGACTGTTCTTTCCAATAAAAAACACTGTGATTGGTCTAAATTGAGTCAGCTCCTCCATGAAGGCCCAGCCTCCCTTGCCAACCTCATAGCTAATAAACCAATTGTCAGTTACCACTACAAATCCCACAATAGAGGTGGGGGGGTGGTGGGGGGGGAGGGGACTCACCTCCTTCAAGGCCTTTGTCCCACTGCAGGTCCTGGAACCCCCCCACGGGCATCCTCTCCATCAGGATGGAGGTCAGCAACTGGTCCAGCTGTTCAGAAGTGGGGAGCTGGAAGGCCTGGAAACAGAGACACATGAGCTGGGTCTGTACCTGTGTCTGTCTGTGTCTGTACCTGTGTCTGTGTCTGTACCTGTGTCTGTACCTGTGTCTGTACCTGTCTGTACCTGTGTCTGTGTCTGTACCTGTGTCTGTGTCTGTACCTGTGTCTGTACCTGTGTCTGTACCTGTGTCTGTCTGTGCCTGTCTGTACTTGTGTCTGTGTCTGTACCTGTGTCTGTGTCTGTACCTGTGTCTGTACCTGTGTCTGTACCTGTCTGTACCTGAGCAGAGAACCCATCTCAGGGTGCCTTCACAATGCAATCAAATATCAACTTCTATAGTATGTACAGTTCATGCATTTGATACTGTATATATACACGCACACAGCTAACTGCCGAAATAAAGGATGACGCTCCAGAATCTCCCATAAGTGTTCAATTGGGTTGAGATCTGGTGACTGAGACGGCCATGGCATATGGTTTACATCGTTCTCATGCTCATCAAACCATTCAGTGGCCACTCGTGCCCTGTGGATGGAGGCATTGTCATGCTAGAAGAGACCACTCCTATCGGGATAGAAATGTTTCACCACAGGATGAAGGTGATCACTCTTTGTATTTATTGGTGTTTACCTTGCCCTCTGAGTGGTTGTGGACCTACACCATGCCAGGAAAATGCACCCCATAGCATAACAGAGCCGCCAGTATCCCTCATTTACTCAAGTGTGCCCTTTACTTGTGTATATATACACACACATACACATGTGTGCATGTATTAGACACTGTAGTGACTACTCCTGAATGTATTTTCTCTTGATTAGCATAGCTGTGCTGCGCTAGTCTTCAAACAAATCTCCAGGTCCTTCACTTGGATAATTGTCTCTGTTCCAAATTAGGAGGGCACATCTCCTCTCAGCGAATGTGACCGTAGCGAGATCCCATTAGCGAAGGCGCTAATCTTCCCAGGGTGTACGCAGATTAAATGAGCGTAGCGGCTCCTACGCCGACCCCAGAGTAAGCCCAAGGCCGAGCGGGTCTCTAAAGGCGATGAGCCGCGGCGAAGTGCCGTCTAAGTGCGGCGCGGGTAAGGCACGGCGGCGGAACCACGGACCTTTCACGCGCTTCTTATTGATCTCGTTAGAGCCGCGTCACAGTCAGATACGGGAAACGGAGGCGCGGTTCCCGTCTCTTCCTAACGAAACGACGATATCTCCTCCAACGCCCGTTTAAATGGGCTCGTCGGCGCGCAGGTTTCCCCCGAACTGCCGTTCCGATTATGCGCTCGAGCCTCGTTGATTGCAGAGGCAGGTTTGTAGGTTTAACGACGTCAACGGGTATTCTGCGGAACGCATCGGCTGCATCAAAACTCTGAATCTCGAATCGCTTTTAATTCAGACACTGAGACGTGCCACATCCGCAGATGTCAACTGTGTATTGATCACCTTGCTTTAAATTATTGGCTATTATAGAATCTGTCGTTGGATTACAAAAATGCCGCATCCTTCTGGCACACGTTTTGACCCAATCAGGGTAGTTCTGATAAGTGTCAACATACTTTTCTATTTATGCAGTTATTTTATAATATAATCCATAGGCCTACCATAAAACCATATCTGCCGTTATGTTTAAAATCAACAGGAGAACTGACATAATGATAAGGCACAAAAAATGTAAATGTGATTTATATGATAGTTTTGCTATACTATTTGCCACAAAAATGTAACAGAAATACGTTGAGAAAATGCTTAAATATCAAACAACAGAGGGAGCTTGTCTCACTGTAGATTATCACAGAAAACTAAATAATATAATGAAATATATGCCATTTAGCAGACGCTTTTATCCAAAGCGGCTTACAGTACTGAATGCACACATTTTCCAGTATATCTGGTCCCAGTGGGAATTGAACCCACAACCTAAGCGCTGTCAACACCATGCTCTACCTACTGAGTCACAGAGAACCACAATTGTTTCAGAAAATGTTTTTGCAATGCAAAAATAATCAATGCTTTTGCCTTGTTACAATAATCAATCATGCAGGATCTGTTTTGGAGACTGAAATAGATTTTTAGGTATTTTTCGGGGGGTTCAATTATATCTGAACTAATCAGAGGGAAATACAGGAAGGAATCGAACACACAACGAATTAGCCGATTGTAAGGCTGTTTGCTACAACAGCTGATGGAGAAATTCCTGGCACACGACTGTGGACCAAACATCCCTCCCGGATTTACTCGTCGGAGAGAGAAGAGGAAGATTGCCCAAGCTCTCGAAGCGGAGCCTGCAACCCAGGCTTCACAAGAGCTCTATGAATGATTCATAAAGGCGCTACGCTGCGCTAATGAGGGAATTATGCAGGCTTCACAAGGGCTTTAGGAATGCATGCTTCATGCAAAATGTGATCAAAGACATGCACAACTCGCAATTAGCGAATGTTGGGTGGGTAAAAATGTCTGCTTTTAAAGGGAGATTACAGTAACTATTTATAGACTAGAATGGGGGGCGGAAAAGGGGTGGCGCCATTGTGTGTTGTCAACCGATTTCTGATTTTAACCAATCAAAACACTTTGATGGGGCGTCGACACCCATTCCATGTTTTGGTGAAGACTCACTCAGTCGTCAACACAAGCTGACTAATACACCAACTCCAATGGGCATGTTGTTTCAGACATTAGCACAAAGTGGTTTTAGCATTAGACACATGTCCACAGAACACACGTGTCAACGTTTAACTTAGTGTAGTTTCCACAGCCCTCAGAAGACCAGTTTCCTACTTCCCACCACATTACTTTTTCCATATTCAGTTCATATTCATTTCCACATTGGGTTGGGAAAACAGGGAGAGGGGAGGAGGGGGGAGGTTGGGGGTAGTTTACTTTACCTGGTACGGTAAAGACAGAACACAAAGTGAGCGAACATAACAGAGCGATGCAACACAGAGATAGTGAGAGAACAAACGAACAAACAGACGAAAATAGAGGATGGAGAGCTGGCTGAACCCAGGCTGAGTGAAAAGGAGCTGGCCTTTTGCCTGGAGGGAGTCACAGCGATTGTTGTGTGAAAAAAGGAGCGGTCGCATCAGGCTTTTCAAGTGTGCCGTCAGAGGTCAGCCTTGCGTCACCCCACGCCCTCATTCTCCGGACTGTCAAACATAAGGTGTAAGTGCTGAAGTTGTTTCAGTCAGGGGAGGGGGGGGGGGGACAGAGTCTGTGTGCTGACACCCAGCAGATGGTTTTTGAAATGCAAACGCCACAGCCCCAACAATGAACAGTGGGCCCCATTGTTTGATGTTGACGGCAGAAGGCTGTTTTGTATGCACTGATGTTGGCAGTCAAACGATGAGGTAAAATGTCATGTTCTTCGACGGGGCTTTCGCTGGTGGGGGGGGGGGGTGTAAGGGCAAAACAAAGCTGACATGACATAATGAGACTCCAGATCGCTCGTTTAGCACGGGCTCTGCGCACGCTCGTTTACTGCAGTGTGCCTGTTGCACTGATTATTACCGTCACCTGTCTGCAGCGCTGTCATGGTAAAGCGCTGTGATCCTGTTGGTTTGGGATTCACTTTATTCACTCTATGGATATCACTCTATCCATTTGAATGGCATTAGGCATACTGACAATTTTTTAAACCATTTTTAAAAACCCAGATTTTTGGGCACTTTCTCCCAGTTTGGAACATAATATTTTGGAATGCCCAATTCATAAGCCCTGTCTCATCCCAGCAATGCCCTCCCTCCATTCTCGGCAGAGCGCAGACAAACACGCACTCTTGTTCCAAGCGCGTCCCGCCAGCCGCTGATTCTCTTCACTGTGCAGACCCCGCTGCTCAGCTGCGCAGTCGCCACGTCACGAGAGGACACCCGCCTGCGCAGCTGGCACAGACTGCAGGCGCCTGATCGACCAGAAGAGTCGCGCTCGCCCGACGAGACGAGGACAATCCCACCCACCAACAGGTACAACACGCTACCTTGTTTTCAGACAGTGCACTGTATGTATTATTATTTATTTTTTTAAATACATTTTGTTTCAGATTTTTCACAATTTTTCTCCCAAATTTGGAAGTCAATTATACCCTCTATTTATTTAGATTACCCTCCCCCACAAACTAGCCGCCCATCTCTACGGGGCAAGCTACTCTCTGAGGCCAGCGATCTCCACCTCCTTCGAGGCAGAACTCACCGACCCCCTTTCTGGAGACACCCTTACGTGCTTCATGGCGAGTTCATGCCGACCACCCTCCCCCCTTCCCCTGGGGCAGACAGCCAAACGCCGGCCCTGATCGGGGCTAACGGCCAGGGCCGGTCTGGCAGAGACGGATTCCGAACCGCGTCCCTGATAGGCAGCTCACACTCGTACAGGTGCCCCTCCAGTGCGCTGTATGTTCATCATCGGGAGCCCTTTGCCACTGTTCGCACATAGCTCCGCTCCGCCCTCTCACCTGCAGCATGAAGTCCAGGGGGTCCGCGGCCTTCCGCAGGAGCTGGGCGATCTCGCCCATGGTGGAGTAATACTGCAGCTGTGCCGTGCCCCTCACCGCCCCCCCGCAGTACAGCGTCACGCCCACGGTCCCTGCAGGGAAGTCTGCAGCACAACACCGACCCTCAGTACTCACACACACACAGCACAGCACTGACCCTCACTCACTCACACACAGTACAGCACCGACCCAGCCCTCAGTACTCACACACAGCACAGCACCGACCCTCAGTACTCACACACACACAGCACCGACCCTCACTCACTCACACACAGCACAGCACCGACCCGGCCCTCAGTACTCACACACCGTTCAGCACACTGTCTGTTATCACATCACAGGCTTTAAATGTCTTTAAACGTGCTGGGGTGTTTCTGCTCCACTGGTGCTGTTGACTTATCAACGCACACTCGAATGCCCACACACACACACACACGCACACACACGCACACACAGACACACACACACACAAACACTGACCCACACGCACACACACACACACACACACACACACATGCACACACTAACACACAGACACACACACATATACACAAACACTGACCCGCACACACACAAATGTACACAAACAGACATACACACACCCACACACATGCACCACACACATAATGTCAATGCAAAAGGGTTTTGGGGTTAAACCAGATAACAAGAACAACAAGGTCTTTCATGCGACCTGTGGGTGTTGTATAACTAGAGAGAAGGCTGTGGGTGGATTATGGAGGATTAGAGTGGGCTGGTGCAAGTGAGCGTGCAGGTGGGTTAGGTCGCTCTCACCTGCGGCTCTCACGCACAGCGTCTGCTCGTTCCAGGGCACAGGGGTCACACGCGTGCTGTGCGTCTCTCCCTGGAACTCCACCTCCATGTCCTTACAGCTCACGCGGTCCTGCCGCAGGATGTACACCTCCCCGGATTCTGCACAACACAACGAGCACAGTGTGGGCAAGCACAACACAACGAGCACAGTGTGGGCAAACACAGCACAATGAGCACAGCACAATGAGCACAGTGTGGACAAACACAGCACAACAAACACAACACAACAAGCACAACACAACAAACACAACACAACAAGCACAACACAACAAGCACAGTGTGGGCAAGCACAACACAACGAGCACAGTGTGGGCAAGCACAGCACAACACAGCACAACAAACACAACACAACGAGCACAGTGTGGGCAAACACAGCACAACAAGCACAGTGTGGACAAACACAACACAACAAACAGCACAACAAACACAACACAATGAGCACAGTGTGGGCAAACACAACACAACAAACACAACACAACAAACACAACACAACGAGCACAGTGTGGGCAAACACAGCACAACAAGCACAGTGTGGGCAAACACAACACAACAAACAGCACAACAAACACAACACAATGAGCACAGTGTGGGCAAACACAACACAACAAACACAACACAACAAACACAACACAACGAGCACAGTGTGGGCAAACACAACACAACAACACAGCACAACAAACACAACACAACCAACACAGCACAACAAACACAACACAACAAGCACAGTGCCAACACAGCACACAAACACAACACAACAAGCACAGTGTGGACAAACACAACACAACAAACACAGTGTGGGCAAGCACAACACAACAAACACAACACAACCAACACAGCACAACAAACACAACACAACAAGCACAGTGTGGGCAAGCACAACACAACAAACACAGTGTGGACAAACACAACACAACGAGCACAGTGTGGACAAACACAGCACAACAAACACAACACAACAAACACAGTGTGGGCAAACACAACACAACAAACACAACACAACAAACATAACACAACAAACAACATGTGCACATTTTATGTCGTTTGTTTCATGGCTCGTTCCACAGGAAGCTCCATGCATGTATTAGGGCACAGTCTGAAAACAGCAGGCTCCTCAGAACCCAGATCTACTTTAGTCGCAGAATGTAAATCGGCCGCTTGCTGGAGAGCCTCCTCTCTAATCATTAACGAGCGGTGTGCACTGCCAGCGCTCGGATGAAGCAGGGAACAGTGGCACAGCTCTGAGACACTTTTATAATGCAATGTACACCGCATGATTTAATGGAAAAGGATTTATTCTCGCTCTGACACTGGGGTGGAGGAGACACAAAATACAGTATGTAAGTCTGTACATTCACAAACAAAATGTATGTATACAGAATAATAAAATGGTAATAATAGATAAGGTTGTAAAATAAGATAAGGAAGTGTTTTGTGGGCTTTAGCTTTGGCTTAGAATGGGTATCGGCTGGGTCTAAGCTCATTGGTTATTCAACTAGTCAACATGTTGTTTCCATGGTAATGACTGACAGGCAGTGGCAGGCAAGGGGGGGTTCATGAGCCCCAAAATGGGTGGAGCTACCCATGTGCTGGGTCCTGACTCCTGTAAACCTATCACAGAGACTTTTCATTCCATGGCAAGACGCAAGCATTGGTTGAAATTGAGTCGGCTCCTCCCGTTTGGGGTTTCACAAAGGCCTAGCCTAGCCTGACTAGTTTCAACGTGATACAACTCTGCTCAACCTCCGGGGATGTGCTCTGCTAATAAACCAATAGTCAGTTACGACCTCTGATGAATCTCACAATAGAGTGAGATGACAAACAGCCCGAACCAGCCAAATCCACCCTCAGAAAACTGCAGGAAAACATGTTTGTGGGCAACAATTTAACCCTCTTTCAACATTTGGGGGCATACACAGGAGACCCACCCCCTAACCCCCTCTGAAATCTACACCTGCTTGGGACCATTTATTCTTAACATAAACTCCAAAATAGAAACATCTGCCATATTGCGCTGGAGTTAGCTGAAGGCTCATTTTCATCTGCCGCCCTTGTGTCAGGTGATGATCACTGGGCCTGCTTCCCTAAATGGAGGCCTAGGACACTTCTGCTCAGCCTAAAGTGAAAGTACATGTCTGTTCGTACTTTCTGTTTGTGTCTGTTTGGACACAGCTTTGTGGCTCCTACCTGCTTAACCAGTTCTGTCCTGGACCTACAGGTAACTGCCAAAATATAGGCAACACTTTGGTAACCCCGGGGGGGGGTACTCAAATTGAGAGGTTGCGTTGGATCACTTTCTGATCAAAATAATATTCTAGTGAACAGTTACTTTTTAGTCGATTTCTTTTTTTTAAAAAGCATGCATCTCAGTTGACCAATCTCCAGACAGATCACAGATGTGTCCTACTGTTTGCACCCAAAGAACAGACATTTATCCACGGACAACTGGCTGCTTACACGTCAGCTCACTGCACTGGAAGCTTGACCAGCATGTGATTAAACATTTACATGGCTCCTTAACCTCTGATTCGCTGGCATCCACCAGGCAAAAGAGACACACCCACAGAGAGGCAGGTCAGTGTGAACCAGGTATAGGTTCGCACTGTGTCCTGATTGGTTAGAATGGAGCATTTTGGTGTGTGCACAGTATCCTCTCACATGACAGGTGTGTTTACTGTGTGTCCTGATTAGAGTACAGTATCCACCTCTGTGTTCTGATTGGTTCACAGTATCTCAGGTGTGTTTACTGTGTGACCTGATTGGAGTACAGTATCTATCTCTGTGTTCTGATTGGTTCACAGTATCTCACAGGTGTGTTTACTGTGTGTCCTGAGTAGAGTACAGTATCCACCTCTGTGTTCTGATTGGTTCACAGTATCCCCCTCATCTGACATGTATGTTTGCTGTGTGTCCTGATTGGAGTGCAATATCCATCTCTGTGTTCTGATTGGAGTGCAGTATCCATCTCTGTGTCCTGATTGGTTCACAGTATCTCACAGGTATGTTTACTGTGTGTCCTGATTGGAGTGCAGTATCCACCTCTGTGTCCTGATTGGTTCACAGTATCTCACAGGTGTGTTTGCTCTGTGTCCTGATTGGTGGACGTATGCTGTGTCCCCCTCACCTCACAGGGCACCCTGGCGGGCAGCACCAGCATGTGGGGTCTGGCGGGCGGGGCCGCGGCCGACAGCCTCTTGCCGTCCTGGACCAGCTCCAGTCCAGCCGCGCGCGCAGTGAGGGCGCCGATGTCCACCGTGGCCTGGGCACCTCACGCAGGAGCCAATCAGAGAGCAGAGAGAGAACAACACAACTCCAATGTGTACCAGTTCACAAGCGTATTTACATTCAGCGGACGTTCTTATCGTGAGCAACTAACACAGTTTTTTTTAAAGTTTTTTTTTTACATTTCTTAGCGGACAACCCATTTATACAGCTGGATATTTTTATTGTAGCAATTCAGGTTTAAGTACCTTTGCTCAAGAGTACAGCTGGCAGTGCCCCACCTGGGAATCAGACCTGAACGGAGTTACAAGCCCCATTCCCCAACTGCCATACTACATTGCCACATATGCATAGGAACTCTATTCATACATACATACATATTCCTTTTAGCAGATGCTTTTATCCAAAGCGACTTACAGCAGTGAATGCATACATTTTAAAGTATATGTGGTCCCCATGGAAATCAGCACCACGCTCTACCTACTGAGCCACACAGAACCACTATTCAAATATATACTATATATATACTATATACTATATATATATATATAACTATATAACAAATGCAGTGGATTTTAATGCATTGTCCCTAACAAATACATTTTTAAAGGGCAAAAATGTGATCTCCCAATTTAAAGACAGTTAAAAACACAAATAGAACTAGACAAAAAAATTTACATACAATTAAAAGACAGTTTGTAAAAATAGGATTCTAAATGGTGTTTTTAAACTAAGACACAAAGACGTTGCTGTGGGCAAGTGGTGGATGGAGGGAACATTTGGATTTGCATGTGTGGCAGTGAAGCTGTGCAGTGACACACAAGGAAGGGGGACTATTTGCATGTGATGTACTGGCTGCACCACAATGCGCCTTTCACCAGCCTGTACTGCCAGCAGACAGTTACTGAACGAGAGACTTTTATACTCTCAATGAGCAAAGATCATAAAACCACTGCACTCAAAAGGAGACCCGCTGCGTGAGACTCACTATGGATAGTAAAATATTAACTGCTATAAGTTTTATACTCCACAGAGAACCCCTTTTATTCGTTATATATACAGTATGTATATATATGTTTTATTGGTGCACTTCTGCAGGATTTGACACATTAGCTGATAAAGAATATTTAATGATTGAAAAGAGGCGTGAAACCTATATCAGTTCTTATTCTTAATGTCCAACATCACACTCAAGCCAGCACACACACACACACACATGCACACACACACACACACAGATATTGAGAGGACAAACGAGCAATAAGAGCAGGATAAAAGCAGAATTGCACAGTGCAGCATGTGTCTGCTGTGCCGTGACCCTTTGACTCAACGGATGTGAGCAAAACTGTGAACTTAAAAAGCGGTCGGTCTGCATAATGTTCTCATGGCAACAGGTGGCAAATAAAGCACAGACCTATGGTGCCTATTCAGAGATGTTCATTTTTCGTTTTGAGCTGAACTGATCGTAACAAGTCCCTTGCTTTATGGTGCGCGTACACACACACACACACACACCCACACACATGCACAGACTCACACACACACACACACACACACACACACACACACACACAGTTTCCATTCAGCCACAGCTCACAAAGGCACCCTGGGAACATTGGCCTTGAAGAGCTGCTGAATAATAATAATGGCAAACATATTATTTTATGGTCATTAATTGAAATAAAGTTTTTAAAAATCAACTAAAAGGCTGTAATATCATATTGAATATTGTACTAAGTACTGTACTTACTGCAGTACATGCCCCCCCGTCAGAGACCAGCCTCAGTGTGCATCACAGGGCGTGGCTCTGCTGACCTGCCACTGAACCCCCCCACCCCACCCCCTCTGAATCGACGCCAATGCAAATGCGGCCTTTAACACACACACACACACACACACACACACACACACACCTCCAGTCCTCTGCAGCCTTGGTGTGGCCTCTAGACACTGTGTCACTGCCCTGACCCTCACCCTCACGCACCCACACACACACACACACACACACACACACACACACACACACACAACACACACACTCACACACACATTCCCTTACACATTTATGCACAAACATACACACACACACACACACACACACAAAAATGACTAACCTTTTTCTTCCCAGTGTTACAGGTATGGTATGCAGCGGCCTGCAATGATGTCTATCGCTGTATTACTGCACTGATCTCTTGCGCAAACTATGATTGTTCATATGTTGTATTATCTTGTAAGTCGCTCTGGATAAGAGTGTCTGTTAAATGCTTAAAATGTAAAATGTAAATGTACTCCCTTACACACTCACACACACACACACACACACACACACACACACACACACACACACACACACAGACTCACTCACACACACACACATGCACACAAACACACTCTCACACACACTCACACCCACACACATTCTCTCTCTCACACACACACTTACACACTCACACACAAACACACACACACACACACTCACACACACACACACACTCTCTCACTCACACACAAACACACTCACACACACACACTCTCTCACTCACACACACTCACACACACACACTCCCTTACACACACTCACTCACACACACACACTCTCTCACTCACACACAAACACACTCACACACACACACACTCTCTCTCACACACACACACACATGCACAGACTAACTCTTCCGTTCTGTCTGCCTGCCTCCAGACTCCCTTACAGGTGAGTTGTTCACACAGCGCAGGTCTCATTCTCATTCGTCTCATTCTCCGCTCCACGGCTCTCATTTCATGCAAACTGCTTTTCTTTTCACAGCAACTGAGCCCCAGGGCTGAAAATCAGCTGGGGTTTGTACCAGTAGCACATCACAAATGCCATCGCCTGGGAGCCAGACTATGTATGCTAACTTAGCTAGTAACTAGTGCTGTTATTACTTTTTTTTTTCTTCCCATTGAAATCCATTATAAACGGCAATATTTGTCAGAAAAGTGGTCGATCACTCTAATTGGTTAACACCAGGGACACTTGGTGTCTCATTAGACTTATGTTTGAGAGTGGCAGAGCAGAACAACGATGGGCGTAAACAAGTTACGATTTGTCCAACACAACAACGGGCGATCCAATCAGCATGAAGCCCAACCCCTTCATTATTTATGCAACAAACCTATAAGTTTAAAGAACCAATTCCAGGCTCATGGGGTCATTGCTAGCTCGCTAACAGTCAGGACTCAAAGTTCAAAGTGTCCCACTGAGCTCTTCAATTCTACACTTCCAGACAAAAAGGCCCCATGTTGTACCTATTAAAGTACAAATGCTTGTCACTGTGGCAGTACCCCTGCAGGGTACTGAATTGTACCGTTAGTCAGAGGAAGATAATTGTATCCTTGTGAGAAAAAGAATGTTGCTTGCAGTACAAGTCTCGTTTTCATTCCAATATGGCTGCCATTGTGAATAAGACCCTACCTGGGTACATATCTGCACCTTTTTCCTCAATTTGTACCTTTTTCACGGGGAAAGGGTACAAAACCGTACCATGAAGGATCTTATCTGTACCTTTGAAGGTACAACGAACACATTTGTACCCCCGAGGAACAAAAGTGTACCCTAATTGTAGCTTTGTTTTTGAGAGTGTAACGGCGTCATCTCTGTCTGTGGGTTTTGCGTTTCCATGCGGTTGCCCATCGAACGTAATTACCTGTCAGATGTAGGTGATGTAGACGCAACAGGTGAAAAAACAAAACAACTCCAGCGACACGCGCCTCCAACCTGCGTGGCGGAGCGATTAGCACTGAAATAGTGATCACAGAAACACAAACAAGACTGGGCTCTTCCAGTCCTGCTGCGACAACTTACTTCACACAGTCGGGTTTTTAGCTAACAGTAAAATATCCTTCAATTGTGACATACGTTTGGCAGGTATTACTGCTTCAGTGTGTATTTGCATGTCTTATGCCTCTGTTCGTATAATTGGTGTCCATTTCTGTGTTTGCTGCCCCATGTGACACGCCCGTCCCTGCGCACCTCGGAAACTGAGCAGAGTCGGGGGCTCTGGGGTGGGCCAAACCACAGACACCCGACAGGATCTCCGCAGCGCTTTCTCAGTCGAGTTAAAACCCTTTAAACCTCCCACCCCCCGCCCCACCTCCTGTCACCTACATTGCAAAGAGCTCTGTACGCTATTGTTTGACAAACAAAAGCCTACCTCGACGCTGGTGCACATTCCGGGAGACTTCAGGGATTATGGGGGCTCTGTACACTGTACGGTGGGGGGTGGGGGGGCGCGAACAAAGGATCGCAAAAAAAGCCCAAATTCTCACACGTGTCCTCTCATTGGTTCAGGGCCTGTTGCTGTGCGGCCGTCTCCTTAATCGGCCTGCCTGTTTGATTCTGCTGGCGCTGGCGATTCAGAAGACATCAACCAAACTGTCTGAAACGACCGTTTGACACCGGCCGTACCGACGCCAGGCTAATCCATCTCTGTGCAAGGTTTCTGAGGAGGTGATCCGAGGTCAGGCAGGAGTTTGTGTCTCAGCGACGGCTCAGGATGGAACACAGCGCTCCTGTGTGAGAAACACAGCGCTCCCTGTGTGTACAGAAACACAGCGCTCCCTGTGAGGAGAGCGCAGGTTGTGTACAGAAACACAGCGCTCCCTGTGTGACAGTGCAGGCTCCCTGTGATGAGAGCGCAGGTGCACAACACTGAGCTCACTGTTGCTGTCCATGTGCTCTGCCTGGAGCAGTGGTGCAGAAACCCCACCGTGTGTGTACACACACACAGCGTTCCACACAGCGCTCCCTGTGATGACCTGCACTTACATAAATACTGTATGCACACACACTTACATAAATACTGTTCCCACACAGACACACAGCATAAATGTGTGTACAGAAACACACACACTCACATAAACACTGTACATACCCACACACACACAGTGCAGGTTGTGTACACACACACAAATACACACTTCCATCCATGCTCTGCCTGGAGCACACACACAGACACCCCATAAACACATAGGCCACACACACACAAATACTGTACACACACACACAAATACACACTTCCATAGATACTACACACACACACACACACACACACTCCCTCCCTCCCTCTCAGTCGAGCCCTCCCGTACCTCTCTGCACGATGTCGGTGACGGCGGTCAGGTACACCTGGGCGTCCTGCTCGCTGGAGACCTGCAGGCAGCCGTCGGCGACGGGCACCGCCTCCAGCAGGGGGGCGAGGCTCTCCACCCCGCACAGCAGCACCACCACGCCGGCGGCCGGGCGCAGCACGCGCGCCAGGAAGAAGCGCCGCAGCGGGCACAGCCCCTCCAGCAGGCCGCGGCTCAGCACCAGCAGCTTGCAGCGGTACCGGCCCAGCGCCAGGAAGTCCTCCCGCTTGCTGGTCACCGTGGCGATGTCGTAGCAGCATATCCCCTCCTCGGGCACGGGGCCCGTGACGATGGACCGCAGGTAGGAGGCCCACTGCTCCGCCTCCGCTTCGTAGATGATCAGCAGGTCCTCTGCTGCAGGAGGCGGGGGGAGGGGAGGGTCACCAGCATCCACCAGCAATGTGGCCCCAAAATAACACACTAACCCAGGGTTCTCCATTCTTCTTTTTATCGTTTTATTTTTCCGATTTGACCCCGTTTTTCTCCCAATTTGGTAGCCAATTACCCGCTGTGCTTAGTTCAATCCCCCTTACCTCGTAGTTCGCTGCCGTAGTCCTGTGACCGGCAGTGACAATGGTGAAGTGCTGCCTCCTCCGAGACAACACTCGTCGTGCCGTCGGCTGGAATTCTGGTACCCCAGAACCACTTCTGTGCGCAGCGAACTGTGTGTGTCGGCTTCCTCCCCTCCCTGGGGCGGACAGCCAATTGCCGCCCCGATGACACTCCCGACCAGAGCCGACTCTGGCGCGACGGGGAATCGAAAGGGTGTCCATTCTTATCCGAGAAGGGCTGGTGTGGGTGCAGGTTTTTTTTGTTCTAGCCCAGCAACTAAAACACCTGACTCAACTAATGAAGGTTTTGATTGAAGCGCATGATTCGTGGATTTCTTGAATCGGGTGTTTTAGTGCTGGGCTATAACAGTTGCCAACTGCTGGGCAGATAGGATTGACACCCCTGCACTAACTGGCAGACAATGATGTCCCTTCAATAGTCTCTGTGTCCCCATATTATTATTGTGTTATTATTGGATAACAACACATTAACCAGACAGGCCATGACGTCTATGACGCTGTAATAACGCGTATAACATGATGTCCTTTAAAAGTCTCTATAATCATGTAATAACACATGGACGGACCACCACACCATATCATTACAGAGAAGTAAAGTGAACATGATTCATAATGGCAGTGTTATGAATCCATCAAATGGGCTTTCCTTCTCATTTTCTGGCAAATTAATCTCGGATCATTGTCAAATTAAAATCGAGTCAAGGTGAAAGAAATATAATTTTAAATGGCCCACGGCCATTTCCTTTGCTACTTATTTTTGTAATGAAAACATTGGCCAGACATTAAAGTTTCAGATTCAAAGTTTCTATAAGATTCCTCTGAACTTTATGTTGTTAAATGTTGAGCTGTTAATTATATGTAGCTATACAGTATATACATATATATATATTAAACTATGTTTATATGCAAAATGCAGCATACAAAAATGGGTATGCCATTTATCTGTTTATATAATCATCCAGCTAATGTTGAAAACATTAGTAATAATCAACAGGCATCCTGTTTAAAGCAGGAAATCTCTCATTAACTTTAAGGAAACGCTACGGAGTGACGTGCTCTCTTGAGAAACAAAAAGAACAAAAAACTAGAAATGCGGCAGGACAAATATAATATCCCCAACCGGCAAATTAACGTGGGGAGAGCCGAGAGGAGGAGGAGGAAAGGAGGGAGGAAGAAGGAGGGAGGGAGAAGGAGGGAGGGAGAAGGAGGGAGGGAGAAGGAGGGAAGAGGCAGAAGACTGACCTGAGGTGCTCATCTTGCAGGTTTTCTGGCGTGCTGTGAAAGGCTCCCTCTCTTCCTCTCCCTCCCTCTCTCTCTCTCTCTCCGGGGACAGGAAAAGCAGTTGTGAGCACATAGGCACCTTTGTCAGCGGCGCTCTGATCGTTATTTATGGGACGGGAGTTTCCCGATGCTGGAGATTGGACGGTGAGATGCAGGAAGTGGCAGGTGAGCCGAGGGCAGGGTGGTCAGAGCACTCGCCCACTGCCCGCCTCACTGAAAGAAGAAGGCACGTCGAAAACAAGAGAAGTGCACTCATTACACTCAAACTCACGCTCGCTGCCCCAGGAGATGTGGGCCTTCCTTATCGTGGTGTGGGGGGGTGGGGTGAGTGGGGGGGGCTGTTTTAATCAATTTGAGCTCGTAAAAGAAATCTAAGAAGGCAATCGTCTGTCTGTCTGTCTGTCTGTCTGTCTGCGCTTGGGCAGATTCTCACTTCCTTTTGTGCGCGTGAGCATCTGTTTGCGCTTGGGGTTCACGGTCGAGAGATCACGGTCGAGGGTTCATGGTCGAGGGCTACCTCCTCGAGTGCCGATGTGTTTGGCTGGGCGTGGCGCTCCGCGGAGTTCAGCTCCCGTCCCAACCGGTCTCAGCACTCGAGACCCCAACTCACACCACACGGCTGGCAGTGTAATTAATGGTTAGGGACCTGGGCTTGTAATTCCCAGGTGGGGCACTGTTGTTGTACCCTTGAGCTAAAGGTACTTAACCTGAATTGCTTCAGTAAAACATCCAGCTGTATAAATGGATTGTATGTAAAGAAATGTAAACTGTGTAAGTCGCTCTGGATAAGAGCGTCTGCTAAAATGCCTAAAATGTAAATGTACACCACTCCACTCCAGCGATTAACACCAACACCACCGGCCCACAAATTAAACATTCCAAACGGGGGAAGAAAACGGCGTGTGAAATTAAAAGCGGAGAAGCGTAAGTGTATAGCCTTTATCTCATCTCAGACCCTCCTCCGGCCTCGCTGCGCCACCGACATGCCCCCCTCTCCACGTCCTCACAGCTGTCAGCTGGGATTAGCACTGTGACGGCTGCATCTCTGAAACCAGAACCCCCCGACCAGTCACTCACTCACCCCCGCTGTGTCCTCACACGCCTCGTGCGGAGTTTCACAGGGTACGAGGGGGAATAAATAGATCTACAAACGCAAAGGGCTGCAGCTTCTCCCCAAGGGCCTTCCTCCCCCCCTCTCCTGTTTGCATCTAGGTCAGATGTCCAGATGCGCTTAACTGACTCTGCAAGGCACCGCCCATCAATACACCCGATCGGATCTGCTTAGTGTACACTCTCAAAAAATAAAGGTACGTTTACATTGTTCCTCGGGGTACAAATGTGTTCATTTGACCTTCAAAGGTGCACATAAGATCCTTAATGGTATGGTTTAATTACACCACAGGATACCAATTATCAATTAAATCACAGAGTTCATTGATAGGCAGAGCAATCCAGTGGATCAACCTTCATAAAAATATACAACTCACAATTCAATAAAAATTAAGAGCTGTTTTATTAAGTTACAACACTTAACTATCAAATCAAAGAAAGAGGCTCCCTCCCTCTTTAGCCCATGCATGATTCGTTTATGATTTAGGCAAAAGCCCAGTGCAAGACAGGATCAGACCCTTTTTATGTTTTTGTTTTGGGTCACATACTACCACAAGACTTTTCATGGTAACCAATTGAAATGATCCTCTTATAATTAGAATCGTGGTGAAACCAAACATCGATAGGGCCTGGTGAGAATAGTTTGGTTCATACCGAGATGTTGGTTGAGCTGATATCTGGAGAGACGTAATATGCTCAGGCAGGAAATATTGCAACCATGTGCGACCAAGGCCAAGCGTAACACCTTGGACCTAGCTCTAGAAACCCCAAATTGTGGTGTGTGACATAGGCATGTAAGTTTGGTGCACTGGTCCAATATGGACTAGGCTGGCGCCAAACTTACATGCCTAAGTGCCCTGGATTCATTCAAGGGGTAATAAACCTGTCAGTGAAGGCACCGCGTTTGTTTATGAGCATGTAGGTTAGGCCGGGCCATATCCTGTTTGTCTGCGCAGGATCACAAAATGTACCTCCCCGACAACCTGCTGGACTTAAAACAAAGACCGATTCATGAAACTACTGTGATCTCAAGATAGGCCGGAGGTACCACTGGTCTGAGGGAGGGAGGGATAAAGTAAAAACATGCACATGACCAAAGAGACATGGCAAGGTGAATCCTTCGTCATCCATTTTGACCTCTCAGCAGGCGAAGAGAGTCTCTTGGCAGTTTACCTAACTCAAAGCGCACCTCTCTGTGTGCAAGCATAGCGTGTTAGCTGCGAGAGACAAATGGGGTTAACTTCAGTGATTGAAGATTAAAAGGCATCATGGGACTCGTTTCCCCACTTCTGGCTACGTGCCCACTGGCCCACACTTTGAGGACAAGAGCCCAGACAGCCATAATAGGAAGCACAGGGTTTTGTGGTCATTACACAGTTCTGCAAGTACAGAATGAAACTCCTGTCACCAGAGCAGTGTATTCAACCTCTACCCTGGCCCTGTTCTAATGTAACAGTAATGGAAGAAGCGCATACAATATACTCAGCTGGTTGTGTAGGGTTCATAAATACATATTTCATTTCAGATACGGGGAAGGGAAATAATGTCCAGTTTTATAAACAAGCAGAAAATTCAAAAATGGGGGGCACAGGTTGTTCAATTCAGATGTGAAGTCCAAGGAAGGACCAATCACAAAAAAGGGAGCAAGGAGGTCGACACACGGGCCAAGAGATGGCAAACAAGATTTGTACAGGTAGGAGCCAATTAGTGAATTCTGTTTCAGCATTCCTTTAGCGTTCCCTCACACCTGCTTCGCAGGAGGACTAGAGGAGGCTGATTTCAGTTCTCAGGGAAACAAGATCCGCTCCGACGCTGTGCCTCTCATTTACATAATCCATTTCTTGCTGAAGCAACCTCATTAAAGTGCTTTTTTTCTTTCCTCAGAGTGGGAAAAAAAATTCCCCCTAATTGCGAAAGACATTTAGTATTTTCTTGTCATCACTTTCTCGCAGTTAGCGAAGGCGAGGGAGGAAGCATGATGCCGTGGCTCCTGGCGGGCAAGGATCATCATTTCCCCCACAAAACATCGCTGGGGTTTTTACACAAAAGCTCCTGAACTTAAGCCTGAGGATCCCATTGTCACACAGAACGTTAAACAAAACCCCCGTAGTAAGATTAGTAAAAGAATGGCTTTTTAAAATATTTTTTTACAATTAGCGTGGCAAAAAAAAACGGTTGCCGATACGATGTGCTTAAAACCAAAAATTCAGGAGCCTATTTTAAAAAGAAGAAAACAGAGAAAAGGGTCAAGAGGAGCCGAGCTGAAACAGAGAGATCTGCCGGGTGCTTAAGGACGCCGCTCTGACTGATTCACCCGGACTATCGCTATTGGCAGGATTACGAATGATCCGCGCTCCGCGGCCACATTCCGAGGACCCTCGATTAATAGCAAACTGTCGACTCTCTCGCTAAACTCTGCATTCAGCCAGCGAAGGCCTGAGCTGAACCAAGGGCCTGAAATCCTGCCAAGAGCAGACTTTGTTGGAGAAAGCTCGAGCTGTGTTGCACCCTTAAAGCCCACGCTGCAGAAGGGTACAGCGGTCGAACGCCTGCTACTCAAACGGACTCAAGCGTGTTGTTTGTCGGCGGGTCTCGTAGTCATGTTGGTTGAGGGGCTTGTGGAATGTTGTACATGTAGCAGAGTTGGTTCTGCCTGCAGCGAGTTTCGAACCGAGGATCTCGACGCAACAAGAGAGCAATTTAGCCTGCTGAGCTAAAGACTCAAGTCCCTAACTCTGGGAACTAATCACACTCTTATCGACGTCACATTCTGTAGTGGATGCTCACGTACCAGAGCACACCCGCTACGTACACTCGGTTTGCAGCTATCTATGGTCATCCGCAAAGGATTCTGGGATGTGGAATGTTGCGGAAGGGCTGTTACGTTACGTTACATTGCAATCATTTACCGGACGCTTTTGTCCAAAGTGACTTACAGAAAGTGCATTCAGCTTGGAGTGGCCTACGACGCAGACTGTGCAGCCACTGTGGATGTCATGCCTCTACCTCCCACACTCAGGTCTTCAGCGGTGGAGGAGAAGAAGGCTTTGTTTTTCCAATCGGCTTGTGTTCCCCTTTCTCCCAACGTTGGAACGCTTCATATTGGCAGGCCTGTCTCCTCACTGTAACGGCCTCTGTCAATTCGGCAGAGAGACAGCAGAGCAGAGCAGAGCAGGTCCTCCCCTGAACCGTGCGCTGCTTTCGAACTCTGCCGTCCATGAGCTGAGCTGCCGTCACACTGGAGGACTGCAGTCCTGCGCAGCTGGGGCAGGTCGCCTGCAGGCGGACCACAAGGGCCCAATCATCCAGAGGAATCGCTCTCGCCCAATGAGACAGGGGTATTCCCCGTCGGCTGCAGCCCTCCCTCCCTCCCTCCCCGGGGGAAGCTACGGCCAATCACGTGCCCCCCTGTGTGACAATCCGGGAGCCACAGTCAGCACCAGCACAGGCCAGGATTCAACACCAGACCAGACCATAAACTCCATCCGTTACGCAGAAGCAAAGCTTCAGCAGAATGGGCCACTCGACAGCCCTGAGAGAAAAGGTATTTTTCGACGGTTGCTGTCTCAGAGCCAACAAATCCGGGCTCCTTAATCACACACAGTCACAAGCACTTCAGCTGCACAGGGCCCATGGCACCCATACAAAAAGCTCTCTACCACTATATACAGCGGCCATATTTCCATAAGCACACTGCACCACTAATCTTCAGCGCAAAGCAAATTGCTACGACCTTGAGCAGAACTCCAACTAAAAAAATAAAAATAAAACAAACTTATGTTGCATAAATATCTGCCAAAAACAAAACACGTCACTCTGTTCCAGATATGCAAATCACCGCCTATCTGTCTCCCCTTTCCCGAACGCGGAATATCTGAGAGACGGATCTTATGCGCTGCGCACTGTTAGTCAGATGATACCCCCCTGCACAGGGCAGGACAAAAAATAATGAGGTTTGGGGTTAATTACACTCGCTATACCGATGGGACCGTTTTCAGAGTGACAGTCATTCGAGGACATCTGCATTTCTGGCTGAGGACAAGACAAGAAGGATACTCATTGAGTCTTTCGACAAGAACATTCATTAAAAGCAAGTATAATGCCACTCGTCGACGATTTGTGGACGCAATCTCCCAAGTTAATAATGAAAGGGAGCAGCCATGTTTTTGTGTTGCATTTTCAGGAGGGATTAGGCAGTAAAAGTATGTGACAGAGGTATTAATATCACACAAACCCAAACTCAACACAACACACAACATTGCTAATTATCAAACAAAGGCTGTCCATCCAGGTTTTTGTGGGATTTAAACACATAATTGCATCATTGTCAGAGTATTATGGTGTAATTACAGGGTAACTATACAGGAACTGCTGTGCAAACGCTTGTTTAGCATCTTTAAACAGCAGGTCTTTGACCAAGGCCCATTTTGATTGTTGATCGAAAAAGTTGTAGATGCAGTTTTAGCTCTGATCAGGTGGTTGTCATGAGTGGGTGGGAACCCCGCAGGATCAAGCACAACTGATGCACATGGTCACAGTGCAGAGCTGCTGGAGGGATGTGGTCAGGATTCTACAATGCATTGTGACATAACCGGGCATTGTGACATAACCGTGCATTGTGACATAACCGTGCATTGTGACATAATCATAATCACGCATTGTGACATAATTAGCTATTCATCAAAAGTCCTGGGGCCTGCGCTTGGACAAAAGGCCTAGATTCAATCAAAGTTTGTCCTTAACTTTTTCATTGCAAATAACCAAACTTCTATTGAACAATGTACACCATCAGTGTCAACCGTTACTGCTGGAAATTTAAGTGGGGGAAAAAAAAAGTAATGAGGTTGTTAGGATTACATTTCGGTCCCACGGAAGTGTGACACACTGTCATCTGTCTTAAACGAACAGTTCAGAAGTACATTTGATAACGCACTACGATAAACAAGAAAAAAGTAACCAAAACATTGACAAAGGCAGGCAGACGGACAGGAAAGCACCACCAAGTCCTGACACGGCACAGCCACAGGAAGGCATCGTCGGTCACGTTTTCACAATCGACAGAAAGGCTCAGTCTCAATCTCAGCATCACCCCTTCTCTGCCCCTGTTCCTCCGTTCGCGTGTGAGCCGCGAGGCACAAGCGCGGGAGGAGCGCCGGGGCCTGTCGGCGCAGGAGACGAGATGAGACAGGCGCGCGCGGCCTGATGGACAGGGCTGACGGTGATGTCATAAAGAACAGTCAGACGGAACAGCCCGGGGCCAGGCTCATTATGTCTGCCTGTCAATCATCCGCCGGCAGCCCTGCCAGCGTGTCAGCGGCCTTCCTCTAATCCCCATTCATGAAAGAGGAGGCAGCCGAGCGGAGACAAAATCGCCGAATCAAAGATGGCTCACGCTGGTTTCCGTGGCAGCGGTGTGACTGTGCCGCGCTGATGCTTGCAAGGAACTCTCCGTCTCGTCTCGCCCCCGTGGCCAGAGCGGTCTCTGTGGACGGCCTCTCTAATCCCCCTCCGATCGATTCGTTCTGTATTGGTTACACACGCAGGCGGGCGCACTAATGTAATCAAGCGGGACAGCAGTCGCAGTGAGCTAGCGGGGAGCTCCAGTTTAACTTCTGCCTCCCTGCAGATCATCAACATGCAGCCCCATCACACCCAGCACTGGTGCAGGCACGCACGCACACGCACGCACACACACGCACGCACACACACACAATCTCACACATGCACACACACACACACACACACTCTCACAAACACACAAAAACACATAAACACACACACACATACTCTCACACATACACATGCACACACACAATCACACTCACACACACCCATACACACACAGGCACGTGCACACACACACACTCTCTCACACGCACACACACACACACACACACGCAATCTCACACATGCACACACACTCTCACACACACACACACACACACACACACACACACACACACACAGTCACACACACATGCACACACACTCTCTCACACACATGCACACACACACACACATAAACACACACACACACACACACACATATGCACACACTACACACACACACACACACACACACACACACACACACACACACACACACACATGTATGTCGCTAGGCGTGTACTTATTGCAAAGCCCATCCCAGGCTGCTGAGAACATGGCCATGATGATAAGAACACACTGCTGCCAGTCACATTCCTGATGATGATGATGATGGTGAGCATGATGATGGAGATTATGATGTATAATAATGATAATGATGATGACGATGATGATGATGGAGATACAGATGATGATGATGATAATGATGATGATGATGGAGATTATGATGATGATGATAATGATGATGATGGAGATGATGATAATGATAACGATGATGATGGAGATTATGATGTATAATAATGATGACGATGACAATGGCAGACCCCAGACTACTGAACAGGAGATGCTGGAGTCTGGGCCTCAGGCAGGTTGGGGAACATAGGCGTCACTGGACGGGTCAAAGGCTCTCCAGAGACAGACGGAAGAGAGCAGGGGATTGTGGGAGAGAACAGGGGATTGTGGGAGAGAACAGAGGATTGTGGGAGAGAACAGGGGATTGTGGGAGAGGCCAGGGGATTGTGGGAGAGGCCAGGGGATTGTGGGAGAGGCCAGGGGATTGTGGGAGAGGACAGGGGATTGTGGGAGAGGCCAGGGGATTGTGGGAGAGGCCAGGGGATTGTGGGAGAGGGACAGGGGATTGTGGGAGAGGACAGGGGATTGTGGGAGAGGCCAGAGGATTGTGGGAGAGGACAGGGGATTGTGGGAGAGGCCAGAGGATTGTGGGAAGGCAGGCCGCTGAGTTGGGCCTGAGTGGGATGACCTGATCCATCATCATAAGCAGACTCTCCCCTAAGGACACGATGGAAACAAACATACAGGAAGTGGAATGGGTATTCGCTTTCTTGGTACGCAGGCAATTCATATACAGTTTCTAGGAAAACAACATTTTAGAACACACACTACTTGGTAGTGGATAAGTGGATAAGGCTGGTTGAGTTTTGGAATATCGCGAAACTGGAGCGGCGACACCGACATCATCTGGAACATATTAATGCCTGTATATATAATTTAATATCACATATATAATTTAATATCTTAATGCCTGGTGGGTTTCAAAGGGCTTTCCTTCCATTTGTCTGTGGAATATTTTATATGGATGGAATGTGAGACTGTCCTCTGCGGGCAAATGCCATTGACATTTTTTATTTTTGTTTTTACCAGAAACCGCACCAGAACTGCTTCAGTAAACACAAACTATAATACATTTTGTTGGAGGGGAAAGAGCACAAACTGCGAGTTGCCCCACATAAAGATGTCTTATAAGCAAATACAATATATAATGAGAGGGACTTAATCAAGATGTTCCAGTATTGTGGTTTGTGTCAATGGACCGATTATCATTTGAATCAGATGAGCGTTACTTGTGCGGCAGTTGTGCACAGCCCCTCACAGGATTCAGTGGAGAAACCATATATATATTTTTCCTTTATATATATATTTTACTTTTTTTTGTCAAATTTTTTTATATATATATATTTTTTCCTTTATATATATATTTTTTTTTAATTTTTTGGTCAAATTTTTTGTCCATTTTTTTAATATATATATTTTTTTGTCACATTTTTTGTCAAATTTTTTATATATATATTTTTTCCTTTATATATATATTTTATATATTTTTTTTGTCAATTTTTTTTTATATATTTTTATATATTTTTTTTTGTCAAATTTTTTTGTCCATTTTTTAATATATATATTTTTTCCTTTATATATATATTTTATATTTTTTCAAATTTTTTCAAATATTTTTATATATATTTTTTGTCAAATTGTTTTGTCAATTTTTTTTGTATATATTTTTTTTTTTTTATATATTTTTTATATATATATTTTTTCCTTTATATATATATTTTATATCAATTTTTTTTTGTCTATTTTTTTTATATATTATTTTTTTATATTATATATATATTTTATATATTTATTTATTTTTGTCACTTTTTTTTGTCAATTTTTTCTAATATGTATTTTTTTATATTTATATATTTTTTATATATTTTTTTGTCAAATATACTTTATATATATATTTTATTTTTTATTTTTGGTCAAATTTTTTTGTACATTTTTTTATATATATTTTTTTTCTTTATATATATATTTTTTATATATATTTTTTTGGTCAAATTTTTTTAATATATTAATTTTTTTATATATATTAATTTTTTTCCTTTATATATATATTTTACATTTTTTTGTCAATTTTTTTATATATATATATTTTTTTGGTCAATTTTTTTGTCAATTTGTTTTTAATATATATTTTTTTTTCCTTTATATATATATTTTATATATATTATTTTTTTTTTTTTGTCTAATTTTTTTTTTTTGGAAAAAATTTGTCAATTTATTTTTATATATATATTTTTTTCTATATATTTTTTTGTCAAATATTTTTTTTATATTTTTTTTTATATATATGAATTTTTTTCCTTTATATATATATTTAATATATATTTTTTTTGTCAAATTTTTTTGTCAATTTTTTTTATATATTTTTTCCTTTATATATATATTTTACATTGGGTTTTTTTTTGTCTATTTTTTTATATATATATATTTTTTTCCTTTATATATATATTTTATATATTTTTTTGTCAAATTTTTTTATATATGTATATTTTATATATATATATTTTTACATTTTTTAGTAATTTTTTTATATATATATTTTATATATATAATTTTTTTTTGTCAAATTCTTTTGTCAACTTTTTTTTACATTTTTTTTTTTCCTTTATATATATATTTTATTATATATATTTATTTTTTTTTGTCTATATTTTTTTTGTCAATTTGTTTTTAATATATATATTTTTTTCAATTTTATATATATTTATTTATATATATTTTTTTTTTGTCAATTTTTTTGTCAATTTTTTTTATATATATTATATTTATTTCCTTTATATATATATTTTATATATTTTTTTTTTGTCAAATTGTTTTGTCAATTTTTTTTATATATTTTTTCCTATATATATATATATTTTATATATTTTTTTTTGTCAAATATACTTTATATATATATTTTATATTTATATATTTTTTTTTTTCACATTTTTTAGTAATTTTTTTAATATATATTTTATTTTCCTTTATATATATATTTTTATTTATTTATTTTGTCATTTTCTTTGTCTATTTTTTTTTATATAAAAATTTTTTTTTTTGTCATATTTTTTTATATATATTTTTTTTTCCTTTATATATATATTTTATATATTTTTTTTTTTTCAATTTTTTTTATATATATTTTTTCCTTTTTATATATTTTTTTTTTTCAAATTTTTTGTCAATTTTTTTTAATATATATATTTTTCCTTTATATATATATTTTTATATATTTTTTATTTTTGTCAATTTTTTTATATATATTTTTTCCTTTATATATATATTTTTTTTTTGCATTTTTTTATATATATATTTTTTTCCTTTATATATATATTTTATATATATTTTTTTTTTATATCATTTTTATTTTTTTTTTTTGTTTTTTTTTTTTTTATATAGATATTTTTTTCCTTTATATATATATTTTATATTTTTTTTTGTCAATTTTTTTTGTTTTTTTTTTTTTCCATATTTTTATATTTATTTTTTTTACTATATATATATTTTATATATATTTTTTTTTTTTTTCAAATTATTTTTTATATATTTTTTATATATTTTTTTTTCAAATATTTTTTATATATTTTTTTTATATATATTTTTTTCCTTTATATATATTTTTTATATTTTTTTTTTTTTGTCAAATTTTTTTTATATATATTTTTTTCCTTTATATATATATTTTATATATTTATTTTTTTTGTCACAATTTTTTCTAATATGTATATTTTTTCCTTTATATATATATTTTATATTTTTTTTTTTTTTCAAATATTTTTTTTATATATATTTTTTTTTCATATTTTTATCAAATTTTTTTGTACATTTTTTTATATATATATTTTTTTCCTTATATATATATATTTTATATTTATTTTTTTTTGGTCAAATTTTTTTAATATATTAATTTATTTTTTTTATATATATTTTTAACATTTTTTTTGTCAATTTTTTTTATATATATATTTTTTTTTTTTTTTTGTCAATTTTTTTTAATATATATTTTTTTCCATTTTTAGTATATTTTTTATATATATATTTTTTTTTTTACATATATATTTTTTTTTGGAAAAATTTGTCAATTTTTTTTTTTTATATATATATATTTTTTTTTTGTCAAATATTTATTTTTATTTTTTTTTATATATATATTTTTTCCTTTATATATATATTTTATATATATTTTTTTTGTCAAATTTTTTTCAATTTTTTTATATATATTTTTTTCCTTTATATATATATTTTACATTATTTTTTTGTCAATTTTTTTAATATATATATTTTTTTCCTTTATATATATATTTTTATATTTTTTTTTGTCAATTTTTTTATATACATATATTTTTATATATATATTTTTTACTTTTTTTTATAATTTTTTTATATATATATTTTTTATATATATATTTTTTTTTTTTTTTTGTCATATTTTTTTTTACATTTTTTTTTCCTTTTATATATATTTTATATATATATATTTTTTATTTTTTTGTATATTTTTTTATCAATTTTTTTTATATATATATTTTTTTCCTTTATATATATATTTTATATATATATATTTTTATTTTTTTGTCATTTTTTTTGTCAATTTTTTATATATATATATATATATTTTTTTTTTATATATATTTTTATATATTTTTTTTTTTGTCAAATTGTTTTTTGTCAATTTTTTTATATATATTTTTTTCCTTATATATATATATTTTTATATATTTTTTTGTCAAATATACTTTATATATATATTTTTTTATATATTTTTTTTTTCACATTTTTTAGTAATTTTTTTTATATATATTTATTTTCCTTTTTATATATATTTTACATATTTATTTATTTTGTCTATTTTCTTTGTCTATTTTTTTTTTTTGTAAAAAATTTTTAATTTATTTTTATTTATATATTTTTTTATATATATTTTTTTTTGTCAAATATACTTTATATATATATTTAATATATATTTTTTTCATATTTTTTAGTAATTTTTTTATATATATATTTTTTTCCTTTATATATATATTTTTTTACTTTTTTTGTCAAATTTCTTTGTTTTTTTTTTTTTTTTTTAATATATATATTTTTTCCTTTATATATATATATTTTATATATATTTTTTCCACATTTTTTTGTAATTTTTTTTTTTTATATATATATTTTTTTCCTTTATATATATATTTTACTTTTTTTGTCATTTTTTTATATATAGATATTTTTTTCCTTTATATATATATTTTTTATATATATTTTTTTGTCAAATTTTTTTGTCAATTTTTTTTTATATAGATATTTTTTTTGTCAACTTTTTTTTTATATATTTTTTTTCCAAAAATTTGACAAATATATTTTATATATAAAAAAATTATAAAAATGTGAAAAAAAAATATATATAAAAAAAATTTGACAAAAAAAAAATACCACACCATCCATTACAGAAAGGTGCACGGTTTTAGCCCTGTGCCTTGTGAAGTAACCTCGCGCTTAGGAATTAAATCTTGAAAGTAATGAGATTTGCTTTTCTTTAGTCATCTGAGCGCGGATACAGTTTCAGGGTAATATTATTCCACAAGCAAAATCATAACAGAGATAGCGAACAACGGTCTCCATAATGGATGATGGAATAAGTTTCCTCGAAGCTGGGACAAATTAACCACGTTCTCTCCTAATCCTAAAATGAAAAAAAAGAGAGCAGAATAATTATATAAAATGTGACATCAGAGCTGGAAATATATACAGAGAAGGATGACCCTGCTCTGCAATCAGTGTTTTTATGAATTAAACTGTCCCAGACTTGTACAATACAGAAGTAGAAAAGCATATCGTTTTTTGGGGGGTTTTACACACCGCTAACATTGACTTAATGTAAAAACGTAATAATGTAGCATAGCACACCAAATTCAGAATAAGCAGTGTCTGGATTTTGTCCTATTTCAATCACGAATGTCGTTCTGAGAAGTCTATGGGGGTGAGATGACTTATAGATGAGAACCTTGCAGGAAGCACACCTATACTGCAGTACAACACTAGACATTATACGCCTCTGAATGAGATCTACATTATTAATGCTGGTGTTATTGTCCTGGTGTGGGATTATCACAGAGTCTGTGGAGTAGTATCCTAGGGCGCTGCTGGCCAAAACGCACGCTGAGGGTCAAACTGGACTCGACTAAAACAGCTGCGTAGGGGTGGGTGGGTGGATGGGGTGGGATAATTAATGAAGGGCAGGCTGTTATTTTGAATCATACAAATATTCCCTTTAATAGTGTTCAGAGGCTGTTACTTAGATGCCATTCCTGTGATTGTTTGCTTTTTGTTTTTGCCTTTTAAAGCTTTGTTTTGTGCCTCGGGTTTGCGTTGGGCCCCAGGCAAGCCGGCTAGTGCAAACACTTCATCCTAAAGGGCATCCGATTATAAATCTCTCCACCCCACGTCCGTATTTATAATTCCATATTTTACGAGTTGCAGGGTCTGGTGTTTGTCCAGTATCTCAGTTTTTAATTCCCGCAGCAGTGGGGGGAGGTGGGAGGTGGGAGGTGGCGGGTTTCCAGACGGTGGTGTGGTTTGGGCTTCAGTGACGGGGCACGGGGGCACGTCCGTGTTGTTGTACACAGGGGCAGCTCAGCGCCGTCTCGGCCCCCACCGGGCGCCACGTTGAGAAACACACGGGAGACATGACCCCGCTGTCCAGTGAGTCATTCGTTAACAAGGCGCTGTCACTCCAAGCTTTATCAAAAGTGGCGTTTTAAATGTCACGGCGCTTGCCCGTTCGATGGTCCAGCAAAACGGAGGAAGAGATATCCATGCCCAAGGAGCACATTACACCCATAAACCTTTTTTTTCAATTATTATTTCATTCAGATTTTCCCCTGTGTTTTCCCCCAGCTTGGTGGCCAGTTGCCCCTTCTATTTCTTTCAGTTTGCCCTCCTCCATGAGCCCACTGCCTGTCACTACGGAGACAAGCATATCGCTGAGGTCGGCAACGATCCTTCTCTTCAGAGACGGAACTCGCCCACCTGCGCTCCAGGGACGCTCTTCGCGCTCCTCGGCGAGCTCGTGCCGGCTCTCCCTCCCCCTCCCCCCTGGGGCGGACAGCCGCTCTCCCTCGCTCCCCACTGGGGCGGAATGGGGATTCCGGCCAGAGCCAGGCTCGTGCAGCCGGGGTTCGATCCCCATCCGCAGTGGGCAACCTGCATTCCGGGCGAATGCTTTTACCGTTACACCACCCGAGGCCTCCCCCGTAAACCTTATTTAGAGTCTTTTTTTTGTATACAATTCAACGCTGTCAATCAAATATTACAAAACCCAACACTGAGGATCAGCAGCCTCAGCTAACGCAATGACCCTTTGATCGCATGGGGAGAACAATCTGTGAGATCTTCGCTGGTGGGGGTGGGGGCAAAGTTTAGGTACAATCAAGCCAAGCCCAGCCCAGCCCAGCCCAGGAATTGAGCAATGTCTTTTGAAACGCAGGGGAAAAGTGTAAAAACAGGGGCCGACGGATTTAATTTCCTCCCTGGCAGGATAGAAAAAAACATTGGCTTTCTCTCACAGGCAAGGGCACCTTCAGGTGTTGGGGGAAATTCAGGCAGTGCAGCGCTTGCTGCAACTGGAGCCCTGGAGTGGAGAGTGTGGGTGGAGGTGGGGGGGTTAAAGAGGGTGTGACAAATTTGTGAATTCAGTGACAAATTGTGTTTACAGTAGTAAGTCCCCCCACACACACACACACACACACACACACACACACATGCTCCCCGTCACCAGGCCCTGCCAGGTCAGGTTCAGGGTGTCTGCAGGAGGAGAAAGCCCAGCGCCTCCTCATTCTCCAGGGCAGCCAGCCAGCGCTCCCACACACACACACACACACACTGCTGAATAATGCAGGAGGGGCTCCATCTGCTCCTGCTACAGGCCCTCTCACACACACACACACACACAGAGAGCTCCCTCCTGCATACAGACCCACACACACACACACACACAGGGAGCTCCCTCCTGCTACAGGCCACACACACACACACACACACACACAGAGCTCCCTCCAGCTACAGGCCCACACACACACACACACACACACACACACACACACACACACACACACACACACACACACACACACACACAGAGAGCTCCCTCCTGCTACAGGCCCACTCACACACACACACACACACACACACACACACACACACACACACACACACACACACACACACACACACACACACACACACACACACACACACACACACACACACAGAGAGGTCCCTCCTGCTACAGGCCCGCTCACACACACACACACACACACACACACACACACACACACACACACACACAGAGAGGTCCCTCCTGCTACAGGCCCGCTCACACACACACACACACACACACACACACACACACACACACACACACACACACACACACACACACACACACACACACACACACACACACACACACACACACACACACACACACACACACACACACACACACACACACACACACACACACACACACACACACACACACACACACACACACACACACACACACACACACACACACACACACACACACACACACAGAGAGAGAGCTCCCTCCTGCTACAGGCCCACTCACACACACACACACACACACACACACACACACACACACACACACACACACAGAGAGAGAGCTCCCTCCTGCTACAGGCCCACTACACACACACACACACACACACACACAGAGAGCTCCCTCCAGCTGCTGCTCCTGCTACAGGCCCGCCACACACACACACACACACACACACACACACAGAGCTCCCTCCAGCTGCTGCTCCTGCTACAGGCCCGCTCACACACACACACACACACACACACAGAGAGAGCTCCCTCCTGCTACAGGCCCACTCACACACACACACACACACACACACACACACACAGAGCTCCCTCCAGCTGCTGCTCCTGCTACAGGGCCCACACACACACACACACACACACACAGAGCTCCCTCCAGCTGCTGCTCCTGCTACAGGCCCACACACACACACACACACACAGCTCCCTCCAGCCTCCTGCCACGTATCGCCCCACACTCGAGGAGAGGACTGCAGACAAAGAGCTTTAAACGCCAGGATCCCAACATTCTCAGCTTCGCCTAGTGCCAGCGCTGTTTCGTCTGCTGTTTAAATCCATATTTATTTATCTACAGGTAACTGCCAACGCCTGAGTAAATGAGAGATCCTTTAAATGGGTGTGGTGCCAGCGGATAAGCCCCGACCTCCCCCTTTCCAACAAGCCCCCCCAATTTCATAGGTGAGACTCTCCTAGCCCGGGCCAGGGCCGTTTGAGTGTCGTCATCCTGGTTAACATATGAATTCATATTCATGTTGAACGGGCAAGATTCACACACATTCCATTGGTCTAGCCCATACTGGAATCACAGAGCATTTACATTTACATTTTAGGCATTTAGCAGACGCTCTTATCCAGAGTGACTTACACAGTTTACATTTCTTTACATACAATCCATTTATACAGCTGGATATTTTACTGAAGCAATTCAGGTTAAGTACCTTGCTCAAGGGTACACCAGCAGTGCCCCCACCTGGGAATTGAACCTGCAACCTCTGAGTTGCAAACCCAGCTCCCTAACCATTACACTACACTGCCAGCCAGAGCAAGGTGTGTGGTGCACAGACAGGGTCCTATCCAGGACACTAGGCACTGCAGTGAGGGTGAGGAGCAGTGTGGAGCCTTCCACAGCCACACGTCTGGAGGTACTGTTAAAGCACTTTAATGTGTAGTGATTACAAATGGAGTAACAAAGTGCATTTTACATTTTAAGCATTTAGCAGACACTCTTATCCAGAGCGACTTACAAGATGTGCATTAATACATGGTAGGAACAATCATAGTTAGCGCACGAGATCAGTGCAGTAATACAGCAATAGACATCATTGCAGGCAGCTGTGTACCATACCTGTAACACCGGGAAGGAAAAGGTTAGTGAATTATTTTTAAATTTTTTTGGGAGTATTGTGTTGAACAAGTAAACAGTGGTGAAGACAATTTATCTAGATGGACAGAGTTCAGTGGTAGTGGAGTCTGAAGAGGTGGGTTTTGAGTCTCTTGCGGAAGATCGCAAGTGATTCCGCGGTCCTGACTGATTGCGGAAGGTCGTTCCACCAGCGAGGATCAGGACAGAGAAGAGGCGAGACCGCGAGGAGCGGCTGCCAGGTGCCCGGAGGAAGGGACAGTCAGTTTACCAGAGGAGGCGGAGCGGAGGGGTCTGGGAGGTGTGTAGGGAGTGATGAGTGACTGGAGGTATGGGGGAGCAGTACCTCTGGCCGCTTGAAAAGCAAGCACCAGTGACTTGAATCTAATGCGTGCTGCGATGGGGAGCCAGTGCAGAGAGGAAAGTAGAGGGGTGACGTGGGTTAACTTTGGCTGGTTGAACACCAGACGAGCGGCAGCGTTCTGGACTAGTTGCAGTGGCTTGATGGCGCAGGCCGGAAGGCCTGCCAGCAAGGAATTGCAGTAGTCCAGACGTGAGATCACCAGGGCCTGGACCAGGAGTTGAGTGGCCTCTTGGGTGAGGAACGGTCGGATCCTCCAGATGTTGTAGAGGGTTAAGTTAAGTTCAGAGATTACATTTGAGCTCACCAATTTGTTTATAATAAGATAAGATACTTTTATTGTCCCTGTAGGAAAACTTGTCTTAGACTCAGTGTCGCTGCTTTGCAAAAACCATGAACACGTATAATGTCATATATAAATACAAACATACATACTGTACATGCGTATGGTGCCATCAGTAAAAGCTGGAGCAGAATATTGCACAACCCCGTCACAGCATCATAAAACGATATAATAATAATATATTTTATTTATATAGCACTTTTTTTACAAGGAAAATATCAAAGCGCATTCGCAATCTAAAAAGTGCTTTACATAGTAGTGCATCTATCGAGTTTGGACAAAAAATGTATAATGCACACAAGACATTTTTACAAACAAATTACACTAAATCTGCCTGACAAAACAACAACCTACAATCAATACTATTGAGGTTATTAAAACGTTCCCCTTTTGCGCAGTCCCTATGGCCTCATACTGCGTTGCTGTTTAAAATTATGATCGAAATGGGCATGAGTTTTTAAATCGATTGAGTTCAAATTGAATGCAATGAGCTGTGGCTGGTTCTGAAGTCACTGCGTTTGGAGAGCTCAGCTGTGTGGGCCGCTTGGACGCGAGACGCGGTCATGGTTCTGCTGATCGACCGCTAAACCATGACGCGACGAAGAGGCCGAGACACGACGTTCAGTGGCTTCATCTCAACATAACCGCCCGTCTGATCCATCGAGGTAACTCCCCGTGGCGGTTTCCATGACATAATCCTGTTTCTTATCTTATCTTCTTAATCCTTCTAGGCCTTTCTGTCTGGATCTCTGCAGCAGCTGGAAAACGCTGTCTCAGGCGCCGCTCCAGAATCTCCCATAAGTGTTCAATTGGGTTGAGATTTGGTGACTGAGACAGCCATGGCATATGGTTTACATCATTTTCATGCTCATCAAACCATTCAGTGAGCACTCGTGCCCTGTGGATGGGGCACTGTCATCCTGGAAGAGACTCCCATCAGGATAGAAATGCTTCACCATAGGATGAAGGTGATCACTCAGAATGGCTTTGCATTTATTGGTGTTTACCTGGTGTTTACCTGAGTGGACCTAAACCATACCAGAAAAATGCACCCTACACCATAACAGAGCCACCAGGACCCTACATTTACTCAAGTGTTTCCTATATTTGGGCAGTTATCTGTACGTTTAGAAGTAATCCTTAGATTGCATCTTTTAATGGCTAGACATGATGCCAATGTCCAGCACGAAAGAGACAGTTCTCCTCCATGCTAGGGTGCCTCAAAACAACATGAACACGCATTTGATCCACTTAATGAGAAAACCTGGCAGTATAATAATCTGTTCAATATATCAATGTTTAGGGGTCGCGCACAGTAATAAATAAATAATAAATAAATAGGGTTATTAATTCACTGCGAGGGTTATTAATTCACTAACTTCTGCAAGCGAGCGATTGACTACTTCATGTTTTTTTTGACGCACAGCAGAGACGACGGGAGACGGGTCCACGCTCCGGCATTGCGGAGTTCGGTCTGGTCTGGGGAATCTGCCGCTGGTCCAAGCCACAGAGACGTTTTCCCCCCATTAAGGGTTTCTGCTCCCTGCCTGCTCTCGGCGAGCGGACGGCTGGCGTGGCTCGGCTCAAACGGACCGTCTTCACAGCAGCGAGAGTCCTGCCAGGATCCCCGGAGCCCAGGTTCATTCAGAGTGTAACGGACTTGGCGGCTCCGCCGAGCCCGGTCGCTCTGGCATCCCTCGGTCACGGCCACCGGTTCTGTGAGACACGGCGCTTCTAAATGAACGTGATACTAATAACAGATTTGTGAGGGGGGACGAGGGGGGATAAAATAATGGGGATGGTTAACGTGCCTGAGGTCGATATTTTGTTGAGTCTCCAAGTTCCACTCCAAACGATGGTCGTGTAAACACGCGAAGCGTGCACTCAGCCAGCCTGTGACATCATTAGATTTCATCCTGTATTTAATGTAAGCAAATCGGTCAGATGTTTATACGAATCGATGCAGGGCCACGCCCGCGCGGTCTGGTAGCGGCTCCTGGCCGTGCCTGTGTGCCGACTGTGTGCCGACATCCCAGCGTGAGGGCTGCATTGCCACGGCGACTCCACGCTTTTTTGGGCGTCCGCGGTCTGCCTGCAGTGGCTGCGTGATGAACTGCAGCTCTCTGGCGCAGTGACTGCGCAGCCCAGCTGATGGTCTGCAGAATGAAAACAAGAGGTGGCTGACTACACACCCCGGACACAGGACATGCGTGCTAGTCTGCCCTCCCGAATTTAAGGAGAATCTTGCATCGGTGAGACGGGCTCACAATTGGCCACCAAATTGGAAGAGAAAAATAGGGAAAAAATCTGAAAACAAATTTATAAAAAAATAAATAAGTAAATAAAATGCTGTTGGTCACTCCATGGACGCAGGTGACTCTACATCGGTTTTGGCCTCAGCTTTATTTAGGATCCATTAAAGGGGGCAAAGTTTAACTCCTTTCTTTCTTTCTCTTTTTCCTTTTTTGTCCAGACAGAATAGTCGATTGGCCACCGCAGAAGAGTCTCATGCTGTGCCTCTGGATGAAAGGCCCGCCCCCTCGCTCTCCTGTGTCAGGGGAGAGACAGAGAGATTGTTGTCTTTTTGTTTGGTTACATCACCCGCTCTGTTGTTAGAAATGGCAGGAAGCTTGTCAGGTAATCGGCGGCACACAGTGGCCAGGGTTTTAAAAACACAGCCGCGCCAGCGCCATCAGTTGTCTGTTTTTTTTTTTTTTGGTGCTGTGCACCTTAGAGCCGGTCAGAAAGCGAACGCCCAGCCACGGTCGACACAGGAACAGTCTGGATTCAACACCAGACCGTGGGGCTCATCCACACACTAGAACAGTGCCTTAACAGGATGCAGACCGTGGGGCTCATCCACACACTAGAACAGTGTCTTAACAGCATGCAGACCGTGGGGCTCATCCACACACTAGAACAGTGTCTTAACAGCATGCAGACCGTGGGGCTCATCCACACACTAGAACAGTGTCTTAACAGCATGCAGACCGTGGGGCTCATCCACACACTAGAACAGTGTCTTAACAGGATGCAGACCGTGGGGCTCATCCACACACTAGAACAGTGTCTTAACAGGATGTAGACCGTAAAGCTCATCCACACACTAGAACAGAGCATGAGCCACCCAGTGGCCTCAGTAACACACTTTTGAAGTAGAAATGTATATTGCTTCCCCCAACAGTATTAGCGGGACCTTCCCTCCCCGTGTCTGCCTGTCCCCTGTCGAGTGGATGTTGACCCCCCCAGGCTCCCATCTCCCTCTCTCTCCACCGCTGGGGATGTTTGACAGAAGCTGGTTCATGATAATTGCACCAGTGTTTAACAAGTGTGGTGTCAAATCATCGTAATGATCACTTTGGGGGCCCTCGATGACAACAAGGCCCTCCTTGATGTTACGGCTCATTATCAGCGTCTCCTCCCGAGCCGGGGGGGTGGGGAGTGGGGAGTGGGGGGCGGGGGGCGGCCGCATATCCCGTTCTGCTGCCATGGCAACAGCCCCGCTCACGGGCGGGCGGCGGGTCGGGAGGCGTCTGCGCAGCTCGGCAGACCACAGATAAATGTCTGCGCAGATGGACGCCTGTCTTCTGAATGGCCGCCCTGACAAGCTAGGGCCTAAAGGGGCAGCACACAAACAGAGAGGTGAGGGGGAGGGCCTAAAGCCAGGTGAGGGAGGGCCTAAAGGGAGCAGCACACAAACAGAGAGGTGAGGGAGGGAGGGCCTAAAGCCAGGAGCACACAGAGAGGTGAGGGGGAGGGCCTAAAGGGAGCAGCACACAAACAGAGAGGTGAGGGAGGGCCTGAAGGGAGCAGCACACAAACAGAGAGGTGAGGGAGGGAGGGCCTAAAGCCAGGAGCAGCACACAAACAGAGGTGAGGGAGGGCCTAAAGCCAGGAGCAGCACAGAAACGGAGAGGTGAGGGAGGGGCTGAAGCCATGAGGGTAAGGATGTAAGGATGAAGCAAAAAGGAAACAATATGCAAAAAATTCCAGGCAATCAAGTGCAATAAATGTGTTGAGTGACTGGAGTTTTAGGATCACATTTTGACTTTGACGTTGGTGACTTGTGAGCGTGTCTGAGTGTCTGGTGAGTAACCGGTTCAGTTGGGGGACGGCGACGGGGCGCGATGCTTCTCAGCGCCGACTTGGGCCCCGCCCTGTTTCTGTTGCTCTCCCTGTCGAGGTCTCCGCGGTCGAACGCTGGTGATTTAAGGTCCTTGGACAGATGTCGGTATCTCTGGCCTCCAGATGCACACTGCCGTCACATCTGGGACTCGCTGTTACCCGCCACACACACACACACACACAAGTTATTTATCTTTTCTTTTTTTTTCTTTAAAATATGTACATTTACATTCATTTTCACCATGATTCCCCTTTCGCCTTCAATTCCACACACATCTCTTCCTTTCCAGGTTTAATTATAATTTCCCATTCCCAGCCTTGCACAATAAATCAAATTCAATCACACTTGTGTCACACATTCACCACCCACTCACCCACCCACCCCACAGACCCACCCACCCCACACACCCACCCACCCCACGAGAGAGAAAGAAAACGCAGTTCTGCACGTCATCCCGTTAATATTCTGTGCCAAAGTCATGTGCATTAAACGTGTGTGAAGCAGGGGTCTGAAATGCGGTCCTTGTCGTCTGAAATGCGGTCCTTGTCGTCTGAAATGCGATCCTCGTTGCCTGAAATGCGGTACTCGTCTTCTGAAACGCGGTCCTTGTCGTCTGAAATGCGGTACTTGTCGTCTGAAATGCGGTACTCGTCTTCTGAAACGCGGTCCTTGTCGTCTGAAATGCGGTACTCGTCGTCTGAAATGCGGTACTCGTCGTCTGAAATGCGGTCCTGGTCGTCGATGTGCGAGAGACACAGAATACACGGCTTGCGCGTCCCCGTGGTTACGCACCTCCAGCTTTAGGGGATGTCCTGGTGAAAGTCCGACCTGAGGCCGTCCTGTGCTGGAGGGGCAGCTGGCTAACGAGCCGGGCTATCCGCCTTCGCCACTGAGGCAGCAGCACTTCTCCAGCTCTCTGCCAGTTTCTATAGTGACAGCTTTCACTGCCATCATGGCCTCTCTCGCTCTCTCGCTCACACGCACACAGACACACACACACATACACTCTCACATACATGCACACACACACACACACACACACACACACACACAAACACACACACACACGCACACACACACACACACACACACACACACACACACACACACACACACACACACTCACATACACACACACACACATACACACACACACACACACTCTCACATACACAAACACACGCCTCTTCTGGCTTTTAAAATCTTGTAGACAACAGCCTACTCTCAGCGCCCTGCCATGTTTGTTTCCACGCACACGTATAACCTAGTGAACACACACACACACAGCCAATATGTGCACAGAACAGAACTTGCTTTGACAGCTGAAAAAAACATTTACAGTCAATGTTGAGGGTAAACAATACGGTCGACAGGGACACCCCGCCTGCTAGCTTGTTTAGTTTTTTTCTGTATGTCTCTGGTGAACACAGCAGTGGAAGATGGAAATCGCCATATTTGTCAGAGATGCCGCCTTATTAGTGAAAGTGTTCCTGATAAGCTGCATGTTTTCAATCGACTTAATCAAGTTACAATACGTTTGGAAGGATTTCTCTCTTTTTAAAAAAAAAAAAAAAATAATCTTTTAGCCATAATAGGATCATTTCATTTCAGGCAGGCGATCAAACTTGGCAAAGTCAAGTCCTCTTAAAAGTAGATATATGCTCTTAATCAGCTTTTCTGTAATATCTCTAATTTTAAAAAATGAAATACAATTTCACATAAATCAGATGAAAACCAACAGTAGTTGGTCACACCCAAAATGAAGGATGGTTTTAATTTTGAGAATATGACTATTTAAAGAGGACTTGAGTGTGAGCCATGCTTTAAAACAGGGGGCGGTCGTCTCTGTGAGACACAGTGCAGTGGCCTGCAGACTGGGCCATTGTTCTTCTGAGCAGGGCCCGGTTTCTGCCTCCCCCAGTGGTGCCGTCGCATTCCCAGTGCAGCGTGAGATATAAACTCGTGTGCGGGCCGAATGTGGCTCTCGTTTTCAAAGTCGATATCCCGTCGTCTCTTTTTTGAGAACAGATCACGGCTCAAAGCTTCTCCCGCCCCTTGACTTTTGCTGACTGATAGAGGTGGAAAAAAAAGATCACCTGGAAACATTTCTTATTTTTCCTGGACCTGAAACCATCTGTCGCACACATACATGCCAGACAGGGACCGTGGGCCACATATTCGCTCTGATTCTTTCTTTATATACATATATACGTGTATATATATACACATTATATGCAGTATATACAGTATAAAGCTACATGTTGATGTTGATGCTGAGCTACATTTTGATGCTTTGACCCCCCTTTTATCCAAATTTGGATTGCCCAATCATATTCCAAGGGCACACACTGCAGGAAAACACACACTCTCCTCCAAAACACGTGATGTCACCCGCCACTTCTTTTCACACTGCAGTCTACAACTTGAGACACTTCATGTGCAGCTTTATACAAGCAGACCATGGGGTGACCAGCAGGGGTCACTGGTGTGCGACGAGACACAAACAATCCAGTCGACTGAATCCCTCCCTCCCTGGGTGACGCCACCTGCTGGCCGCAGTCGGAATTCCATACCAGACACCATGGGGGTTCTCTCTGATTCCTGTTCCTGAATGTTGCCGAAGAAATTGAATAAAACCCACGTTTAATTACTGTTTCATGTAAACCTATTTACACTTTAACAAAAATATTTTTGTATGCTTCTTATGGATGTTCTGTGTGAATAACTAACTTGTGTGGGGGAGACGTTTGGCTAGACATGCATATCAGTCTGGAAAACGCCTTTCATTTGGGATTACTTCAATATTTCATCCATTATGTATTTATTTTATTTTTTTACGGATGGACTGATGGGAGGTTAAGTCCACACTGAGCTACAGCGCTTTTAACGGCACTCAACGACTTAAAACAATGAACTCGGCGTGCCACTGGCCTCGCCGCAGCGCGTTGTGTAATGTCTGACTACGGCACTCATCCCAGGAGCGCGCGCGATTCAGCCAGCAATGCACATTTTTCAAACGCTCTTTTTAAATGTTCTCTGGATACTGCACTTCAAAACTAACATACAAAAGTGAAAAAGTAGTTCAATTTGGTGGGGCAGTGCCCTTTACAGTACAGTAAGGGATTCTTATTTATTTTTTGTTAAATCGTTCAGTCCGGAAATAATATCACTGCCCCAAATGGCTCATTGCACAGTTATAGTAAATATGCACGAAACTAACCTATAGCACACAAAACCTTTCAGAGAACGTTAGATGATCGAGGGAAGACCCATTCTGGGGAGTTGTGAACAGGTGAAATGCATATGTACATGTGCACAAGAAAACTAAACATCTGAAAACGTGCCTTTGATTAAAAGATTTGATTAAAACATATGTTATGAAAATAAAATGTTTTACATTATATTATGTTAAAAGTATATGTAGCTATAAAGTTGGAATATAGTTGCACCACAAACATTTAAAAAGCTTTTAAAAGTGGTAACGTCAGAGTGAGCGTCAAGTGGTTGTGTATCTACTCAAACTGAATGCACTTTCTGTAAATCGCTTTGGATTAAAGCGTCTGCTAATGTATTGTAATATAATGCAATGTGTTTTAGCAGACGCTCTTATCCAGAGCAACTTAGTTTTTTTTTTTTACATTTCTTTTACATATTCTATACAATCCATTTATACAGCTGGATATATATATATATATATTTTGTTTTTTACTGAAGCAATTCAGGTTAAATACGTTGCTCAAGGGTACAACAGCAGTGCCCCCACCTGGGAATTGAACCTGCAACCTCTCAGTTACAAGCCCAGCTCCCTGACCATTATAGTGTGTGTGTGTGTGTGTGTGTGTGTGTGTGTGTGTGTGCGTGCGCGCGTGCGCGTGCGCGATAACTGCATTACGTCACCGAGAACTGTTTCTGATATTTTACCAAGTTAGTCAAGAATTCCAAGAAGAGTGGTAATTACGCCATGAATAAAAGAGGATGTTCTGGGCACTTGCAATGAGCATTGATCAAACTAAATGGGTTTTTGCGTGGAAACGCCAGTCAATGAGAAATGGCGCTTGCTGAAGTGCCAGACTTGTTTGAGAGCTTCGCCATTCTTTCCCCCCAAAGCTTTCTAGCCGCACGCGTCCCCATAATCTCCTCTGTGTGATGAATGGCTACCCTCTTTGTAGAGGTTTCCTGATATTTATGTTCATTAAAAGCGAGGCTGCCGCCCCACCTACTGCACCACACCCGGGAAAATTGATTTTCTGAATTTGAAGCGTCTTCGCTTCTCTGAAGCGAGACTATAGGATGTATCCACACAACGACACAATAGCAGCTCACAGCTGTTTTCTGGCTTTGCTCTTCCATTCTTTTTCTTAATCAACTGCCAACCCCCCTATATATATATATATTGACCAGGACTCCCTGGAAGAAGAGATCTTGTATCTCAATGGGACCTTCCTGTATAAATAAAGGATAAAATAAAAAAATAAATATATGTGTGTGTGTGTGTGTGTGTGTGTAATTTATGTTAATGTATATAATTATTATTATTTATATTGCTATTATTATTCAGAGTAATAATAATAATAATAATGATAATAATTCCCATTTCCTGTGGCCAGGAACAGGTAATTTGGAATTAAAAGTACGCGTTCCTGGTCATTTTTACCAGATAATGTGTGTATTTAACTCTCAATCCAAGTATGTCCACTTTGTTTTCTTTTGAAATACAGGACTCCGTATGTCAATGTGTCCACAATGCGTTCCTTTGCAAAATACAGGGCGAAAAAGCTACCGATGGCGGCGTTTAGGCTGCACTGCCACTTTGGCCGTTATCACCGTGAGAACGTCCCGGCTGGTGAGCTCACCTATGGCGGGGACACCTCCGTAATGACAGCCTCGGGAGACTGATCGCCCCCAACAGCGCCCCCTACAGACGGTAATCAGGAGCAGCCTTCAACTGGCTGGGAACCAAACCCCATCATCCTGGACAGATGCGCATATCCACATCCTTCTCTGGCGGGGAAAAAACAAGTCAATTAAAAGCTCAGCTGAGGGAAAAGTGGGTTTGTGTTTGATAGAACCCTGGTAGCCCCAGGACAGCTTTGGGGATTTGTAGCACACGAGGGATTGTTTCAGTAGCGCACGCACACGCAACAGACAACACAACACACACACACACACACACACAGTTCCATAATTTCCATTTAAATGCAAAAACGAGAGGAAACTGGAAGTCTCTTTTAATCAGCTGTTGACACATGTTTGTTACCTCGTAGTGACCGCTGCATTTTCAATAAATAAACAAACAAACAAAAATAGCCCGTTCTCTCCACGTCATTTGATTTATTTGGCAAAAGAATGTGCAAATAACTGTACCTACGCAGCAACTGTTGCTACGACAAATTGAGATCTACGAGAGGCGTGACATTGATTGAAACTAGTTCATGAATATACTTTCTAAGATTCCCGGATACGGGTGTCGCTTTCTTCGCTTACTCTGTTAGTTTAAAACGCTTATTCGCCCATCATACTGCATCGGGGACTGAGGGTTTTTAATCAAAACGGAGAGCGTTATTGGTTTTAATTGTGCGTCGTTACTGTTGGACCTCTCTATAGCTTGCACCTAAATCGAATTTCCCCCCATTCCCCACAATGTTACACCCTCAAGTGCATCGGTTGTATGTGAAAGATCAGACTGCCTTGCACAGGCGATAATATACCCATTCCCAGTCAATGCGCCGCTACCTCCTTCGGCACTGCAACAGCGCTCCGCAGCAATCCACAACACGAAGTAATAACAGTTACTAGTTAGGGAACGAACGGCGTAATCAAACCTGAATTTTACACGGGCGAGTAATATTGACAGGGCGTTTGTCCGTACGGAGAGAAGGAGCGATCGAAACAGGAAGTTAACATCACCAATAGGCAGTCCGGTTTGGACAGAAGGCGGATCTATCCAAACTTTAAACTAGGTTGCGCTCAGTTTCGGAGACAGAGAAATTGATACAGTGTAGCAGTAAATCAGGGAGACCTTACTGTGTAGAAATTTGTAACACTTGCAAGTATTTTTGGAGACGGGAAAGAGGCACGTGAAACCACAGCGGTTTCCCATTCGGGGAAGAGTTGAGTTGTTGAGCAAGGACTACAACGGATCGCATTCAGGCACAGTTTAAATTGAATTGAAATCTAACTGTACACATATCAGGCTGGAAATGTCCGAAAACAAGCCAAATGATGATCCGAAGTTGTCAACGACGGACAGGGCAGTTAAATGTAAGTAGCTAAGACCGCGTCGCAAATGCCAGCTCAAATAATGCGTTGGTGCATTTTAAAGACAACCGCGATTTGCGATCTCCAGCAACTGTGGCTTCAAACAGTGCACAGTCGGTAGTACTTTTATACTGTGCTCTGTCTACCAAAAACAAAATTGAGAAGCGGACTGCAGAGATAGAGGGTGTTCGCTGCATTAGCATAAGTAGGAAGTAAAGGCAATTATTTCCAGAGTTTGAGGCATGTCAGTTCTATAGCGTACTGATTACCATTTTATTGGTCTCTTTCCTACTGTTGCCGGGTGTTCGCTCGTGTTGTACTGCGTCCTTGCTCTTAAAATCCTCGATCGGTGTTTACATTACACGCAATCTCACTTGCTACGTGGGTTTTCAGTGTGTTACTGTGCTGTAGCCTGTTATCGTGGCTGTACCGCGCTGCTAGCTGTGGGCGACAACCGTCCAGTGCACGGACCAAGTCGTCCGGTTCATTTAGCACATTTGAACGTCCTGCCATTTCACTGAACTAACAAGAAAACATTTTTTTTAATATCCTGTTGAATATTCTGTTGCTGAATAACAGTTTTTGTTAAACTCGCTAGCTTTTAAAACACTGAAATAACTTAATCCCAACCGATCCGTATCTCGTGTATTTAAATGCTTTAGTTGTCTTTACGTTACAGAGTAATACAGAGAGATACATTTCATCTTGCGTTTGAAGCTGAGCTTGCGCGCTCCCATAACGCTTTAAATCAACCTTGATAACGCAAAAGATTGCAGAGGCTACGATTGTTGTTTACTTGAATTAGCCACCGCCAGGCTATAGTAGAACAGGCAACTGCCGTTTAGTAATAGGTAACTATACATAAATAAGGGGCCTGTGTCCAGGTGTGTGATTGGTCACTGCGTTGGTGGTGATTTTTCCCACCATCGGTTCCTCTCCGTTTTTGTACAGGAAAAAATCTCTCTTCGCATATTGTAGCCTACTGACTCGCGGGGGAAGTCGCGCGCAGATTCAGGTTGGCACCTGGCGCTCCCTCGCGCCACAGAAGCGTCTTTGGAATAATTTCAGCGGACTTCAGTCACAAATAATTCAGCAGTCCCCCCCCCCCGGTAGAATATTGGACGATTATATGTAGGGTTCCGTTCTCTAAATGTGTGAAATCGACGCACTCTTCAATTCTGGCGACTCGTATTTTTGCCCAAGCCAATCTTGTGCCATGACTCAGTCCACAGCAATGGAAATGTGACACGTTAGGCCTTACCCAGCAAATTTATCCGCTATCGCGCATCTTTGAATTTATGGCGTGCGTGCGTCGCGTCTCCTTTCGCTGCTAGTGTAGAGGAGGAGGATGAGGGAGGGAGTGCTTTGGAACACGAGAACATTTTTTTGTTAAATATTTTAAGAGGAGGACTTGGCGAAATATGTCCGCTTGATTGGGTGAAATCCGCGCAATGGGGGCACTGTTGAAACGGCACCCGCGGGAATTGACTTGTGACTGGCGGACGCGAGCTTTGTGCACCTGACCTAACACCACGCAAATGCAATTGCCTGTCCAAAAAGTATGCATCCAGCGGTCTTTAGTTTCCAGTGAACTGCTGTCAGACCGCAACAGACGATGGATCGCATGACATGTCACAGATTAGCATGTATTCTGTAGACACAGTTCTGACTGTTTCACTGTAAATATAAAGTTTTTGCATTACATTGCATAGTAGGACCCGCCTTTCTTAATTTTTCACATGCATGTGAGTCAATCACCTGTTGGTTCCAAAAATATTCTCATATTGTATATCCCACAAAGGTTAAAGTTCTGTTTTTATATTTGTATGTATTACATATTGTTATTCTATTAAATGGTGAGTTAGGCTGTTTGTGATTTACAATGTTAGTGCACATACCACTTTGAGGGGACATTTGCTTTAAAAGATGGAGAGGTGAACAACCAATACAACAAGCTTAATACAACTGTACTGAACTTAACTGTACTTGTACTGTAGATCAGTACAGCCTCCAGCACTATTTTGCAAGCTGTAACCAAACCCATTTAAAAACCCAAGTTCAGAGGCTAATGTAAGAGATGTATGTATATATATCTTAAGTAATAAATAAATATATATATTTACTGTGGGTACAATTTATCATGGCTTGGTATATCAATAATCTTTGTCATTGCTAAAACGTTCCTTTGTGTCCCTTTGTACAGTAATTATTCTTTGCAGTCTAGCGCTGGCTCGGATGTATACAAAACACACTTTGAATTTCTGGGAGCAGTTTATTATACTGTAAGTCATTTCTGTGTGTGTTTACAGTCTGTTTCGGCTTGTGCACGTTATCCTTTTAATGTTTTTGGTAAAGCCCGTAGTCAGAGCAATCTTGCAACCTCCCCCCCCGCCCCGAGAAAAGGCCCCTTGTTAAACAGTCGCCCTGCCTGGCCAGCCTTTCAGAAAAAGACCTTGGGATTGAGAGCATTATAATCCCTCCCTTATGAGAAAAAAGACAAGTGTTTTGACAGGAAGTAACACCGTTGAAAGCATTTCTTGTGTTTGTTTGTTTTTGCCGTCTCGACCCTGCTTGTATGCGACGGCGGTCGTTCGCGTTCACGAGCGCGGCAGTGGACTGCCAGTGCAATCTTATCTGTATGCTAATGCGAGCCGGGTCTCTGACCGGTTCAGTCCTTGAATTAAATACTTCTCTTGTGTGTGTGTGTTATGTCCTTTTGGATCGGGGCACGGCCCTCTCAGGTCCACCCAACGGGATTTATATTACTGCTGCGCTCTGCTATGCCATTTAACTGGCCTGTAGTATTAGCAGAGAAAATCTAACACCCCCACAGTATATATTAATGGGTTTTTTTTTATTGTTGTAAGATTTGTCATTTGAGAGCCATCTTGATAAGAAACGGGTTCTATGCTTAATCTTCTGCTATTCAAGGGGTTTATTGAGATGTTGTAAAAAAAGAAATCCTCTCGCCCGTTGCCTTTTCCTGCTGCAAATGAACAGATCGTCCTGCCCCCTGGGCACGGGCTCCTCGGCGCGAGCTGGCGATTTCAAATAATACGGGAGGGAGGAAGAAAGAATACTGCGCATTGACTACGCTGCCTCTTACGTAGCCTCCTGCTGCTGCTGTTTCTGCTGCTGTTTCTCCAAAGCCCAGTGACAGTAATGCGTTCTGTTGTGGCCACCATTGCATTGTGCACACAAGCGCGCCTCCGCCTTTTCTTTGAGTTCAGGCGCGGGGCTTGTTTTAAAAAGCGTGTCCGTGGAGCCGATGTGGAAAACAAGAGCTTTACGTACCAGCACGTATGTTGGGAAAGCTAATGTTGGTCTCAGGCTCCAGTCCTGCTGTTTGTACTGAAAACAAACACACAAAAACAACAAACTAATAAACGCGCGCCGATCTAGGCGCTCAAAAGCCGTCAACTGTCATGGATTTTTGGGAGAAATAGGAACCGGGGACTCCATGCCAGATGTGCGCGTTCATATCTCAGATCGGTAAATTGACTTCGCATTTTTGAAGTAGCCTATGAACCAGTTTGGATTGTTGCGCTGCGTGACTGCATAATGGGGGCTAAAAACGCAGAGACATCTGTGTCAACGTAAAGCTGCGTCTGAACGGCAGCTCTGGGGAACGGCTCACGTTCATTATTTATTTTAACGCTTTCTGGGGGTTGGCCCGTGCTGGAGAGAAGACCAGGGAACGTTTTTGGACGTTCTGGAATTTCTGAACATGCGTTTTTTTTTAAGGGAATGGGATCTGGGCTTGATATGCCGAAATGAACACTGCCTCTGTGATATAGGCTACTTAATGGACTCAGTCCCAGTCTTGATACTTCAAATCAGCCCCACAGAAATGTGTTTTAATTGGTAAAGCGCAAGGCAAACGTGTTGAGGGCCACATTCAGTGCTGGGTTGGATATAGTCCGAGGTGTTGTGATAGAGCTCGCTCGCGGTAATCTGATTTAATTCTCTCCGGTACACGGAACTGTACACCGTGTCCTAACGCACCGGGTTTTTAGTAGTAATACAGTACGGTTCAGGAATCTGGCCCACAGGAGATAAAGTACAGCGAGACTGTGGGTTGCAGCGCTTTCTTTGAGTCAGACGGATAGGATCTGGCGTGCGACCTTTGAGCAGAACCCCCGCGTGGAGACTCTTGCAGGGCCTTCCCCGATGGTTCGTGTTCTCAGCTGGGCGAGTCATTTTTAGAACTGAACATTAAGTAACGTCACACACTGCACACAGGTTTTACATAACCCCCCTCACCACTCCTGGGGAGGTCCTGCCCCCGGCCAGCTAAAGGTGTCTGAAGGAGAAAAAAAAACCATGTTTGAGACACTTCATGCCGTGTAGATGATTTATGTGTTCATATAGTACTCTAGGTATATTGTTTCTTGGGCTTGTCACTCTGATTTGATTTAGCTTTTCATTTGATTTATTGGTACGGATGGGTTTTTTAGTTTTTATTTCTCAACATTGTGCTGTTGACACCTTATCTTTTTGGTCCCTTGTGTTTTTTCGGTTCCTGCGTGTTTAAATAGCAGAAATCGAAGACATTCCGGTTAATGAATACACCCACTCTCTTTTTTTTTCTTCTTTTTTAAACGCGTAGTGGTGCTGGTTTGTGAGTTTGGTGATGGTTGTGATTATGAAATCCAGTGTTTTTAATCATGTCACTATGCTGTGCAGCTGTGAAAAGGCTGAGGTCCAGCCAGGAGAGTGGGAGTGGGAGTGGGAGAGCCGTAGTTATTTCACCGGACCGCTCGCTACACAGAGAAAGCCCAGAGCCGTATCCTTCCAGAGTTAAAGAAGAAAAAAAAAAACGTTCCCAATTTTCAATTCCTTCGCTTAGGAGGACAGACGCATTTGTCAGTTTCTTTTAAGAGAGACGGGAGATCATTCGACAGGCCATCTCTCCGTGTCCTCGTTTTTTTTTTTTTGTCACCGAAATGACCTGAGCGGAGAAAAAAGGGAGTAGAGGGGTGTATTCATTCCCGGGTATCTGCCCGAGCGGTGATTTCTCATCCAACTCCAGAGCTTTTTTGTCCCCGTCTGAAGGCAGCAGACTGGGACTGGCTTTGAGCAGCTCCTCGTTTCCATCAGGCGGAGAGGCCTTTAGAAATGGCACAGCTGCAGTCTGACCAAGTGCAAATTGCCCACTATTATCTCTTTATGGCGACGATATAAAGGATTGCCGCTTCACCATTTGAAGCGGGTCTCCGTTTCCTTTTTTTCCCCCTCTCTTTTTCGGCGCTGTATTGATCTCTGGAAGTGATTACTTGGTCGCACGGCTCCCGGAGCGGGTCACGCTAACTTCTCCTCCTTTTCCACCGGTCGGCCGCGTCGCTTAATTCTTCCGCCATGTTTTGAGAAAGGGAGCTCGGTGGGACCTCGCTACGTGCCGTGACTGTGAGATTTACCGGACGCTCAGAAATGTGAGCTCTACTGATGTTGGCTTTCTTTTCGTTATGAAAAAAAAAAAAGAAGAAAAAAAAGCTCAGGGAACTGTCACTAATGGACTTTAGTGCTTGGTACATTATCCACTGGTAATTTCCAATAATCTTTCAACAGCTATCACAATTATCCCGGGGAAAGCTTTTGAAAGGTTGTTAAGTGTGATAAGAGAGCGAGAGAGTGTCGTGAAGGCCTCTGTGGAGATGTTTCTCTTGCATCAGCTCAGGAAGGAATCGCTTACGAGAAACGACGAAGGACAGGCCAGGCGTTTAATGCCACGCCAGCCAAAACGATTAAACTATCTTTTGACGATAGACGACTCCGTTTGAATGCTGACCTTTTGTTAGCTACCGTCCGGCCTTTCGACCGCCCGCTGAAGGGCCCGTCTTACGGAGTGGCCTGTGATTACGAAAGAAAGCCCACCAGGTGCTTGTAACAAAACGTCCGCTTTGTGAAAATGGTTTATAAAGGGGGTGATCCGGATGGAGGGAATAATCACAGGCGATTTTAGCACACGCCCTTATCCAGAGCGACTTAAACAGTTTTACATTTCTTTATGTACAGTCCATTTATCCAGCTGAATATTTTACTGAAGCAATTCAGGTTGCATGCCTTGGCAGTGCCCCAATCAATAGGTTTCATTCTCAGATTAATTTTGTTGGGAAAAAGGGGTGTTAGCTTTTTGATTTCCACTTCAGGATTTCTGAAGTACTTTTCATTGGCTGGCTGTTAGAGCAACCAGTAAGCTGTCCCACCTGATTCGTCATATTAAATTGTTGATGGGAGGGGGTCAACAGGTCTCCTCCCTCCAAAATTGCTAAATGGCCGCGCTTATCACCAAACACGGTAAATTTTAAGGCAAGGCGTTATATCTGCAAGGTTATTTTTAAAAAGCCTGGCTCAATCAATCACTCAAGCAAATATGTAATTTTAATAAGAGGATTAAGAGCTAACATGAGCAAACATTGTGTTTTCTGGCCTGAAGTCAGCACCTCCTCCCTTGTCTCTTTTGTGGTGTGATTGCACAGCTCTTACGCTATAGAACCTCAGCTAGGACCATTTCTCACATGACTTTCGACATTCTCGTCCCTGACAAGAGGCACTGTTTACTGACCGAGCAGAAACGGCGTCCCCCCAAAATAGATCGCATGAAGGAAATGCTGATCGTCTTGAGTTATTATCTGTGGACGAATTGCTCGAAAACTGATTTATGAAGGTTGGAAAACTGCCGTTCTGCCTTTTTTGTTTTTATCGCCTTTTGATTGGTAACTCTTTCAAACCCTTCCAAGACCTTGGCCCGTTTCAGTGTTGGTTGTTTTTCTAGCTTTTCATTGCCTGTCAATCTGTCTGTCACTGAAGGTTTTCGCAGGGTCCGTTAACGTTCTCCATTAGCGGCTGAGTGGGTAAACACCCTAAAGGAACATAAACGTCTACAAGGACAGAGCGCCACGCTAAAATAAATACGGACAAGGAGGATTTGCGACCAGTAACAAAGGGTTGATTTCTTTAAACAGGATACCGACATTGTTTGCTTTCTATGTAATAGCGCCAAGAACAAACTATCAACCGTTTCCTTTTGTCCTGAAATGTGTTTTGTTTCCTCCACCCTCGGTGTAACCTCGATACGTGCCAATACACATAAAAACCGCATACATTTTATCGCGTCATAATGTCATGTTTCACTGTTTACATTCCAACAAGAAACTGAATTGATGTTATGTTTTTGGCCACCATTGCACAGTCTCTGTGATATCATGACTGTATTTTTTCAGAACCAGGAATTTTGATTTGGTGGGATTAATCATTTCTGCATCCAAAATTTTAATGCAGCTTAGGTACAGTTAGGAGGGCTCAAATATATATATTTTTTTGCTCCACTTATTCCATTTCAAATTTGGGATCAACAGTTTGGTTCTTGAGTGCCAGTTATTCTGTAGCATATATTTCCATATGATACTTTGTCATTGTTTAGATCAGGTTTGGGGGTCAATATCCATTTAAATTCAGTCAGATCAAGAAACGGAACAGAAATTCAATTTATTAATTGATATAATAATATAATAATATATGCCATTTAGCAGACGCTTTCATCCAAAGCGACTTACAGTAGTGAATGCATACATTTTTCAGTATATGTGGTCCCAGTGGGAATTGAACCCACAACCTAAGCGTTGCCAACGCCGTGCTCTACCTACTGAGCCACACAGAATCACATTGGAAAAATCATGAGGCATTTTTTGATTCATGAATTGAAATTCAATTAATTTCCTGAATTGACTGAATTTGAAAATGGAACCGAGTCCGACCCTGCTTGAAATAAGCCATTTCTGGTTGCTGGATATTTAGTGTGTTGGACAGAAGGTGCAAGGGGAACCTGGCTTGTGTGATTTGTGAAGTTGCGCGCGGCATCGGAAGAGCCATGGATATGTTTAGGCCCGGCCTCATTGCATGCCGGAGATGCTGATTTTGCAATGCGGTGGAGGATTGTATCTGGTGATTCGCATATTAACATTCAGCAGAGTATTTGACAAAGCTGTCGCATGAGATCGCGCGGAGAGGGGAGGGAGTGTATTTTTGTCCGTTTTTTCCCCTTTCGACTGTCGGTGTCACCTTCAGGTGCGACGCAGTTAGTGCGCTCGTAACTCGTCTTGACTGCGTTTGGTTTTAGCCAGAAGCCCAGCGCAGCTCAGTGCTTGGCCCAGACTGCCGCTGTGTGCGTTGGTGGACGTTGTGGCGCCCCCTGAATGTTGGGCAGAAGGAGCAAGCGTGTCCTCTCGCCTGTCAGCCTGTGCGTGGTGTGCTCCTGCCTCACATTCTCACACCTCTGCCCCTGTCCTGACCCTCCTCTTACTTTTGGGAGGTTCATTTTTGGTGTCATCCCAACCCCCACGCACCTCATCCCACTCCAATCCCACACACGCCCCCCCACCCTGCCTGTTCTGTGGTCCTTCACTGCACCTGTGTGCCCTTCTATTCCCAAACCTAATCTGGGATTACAACACCAGCACTGGCTTGATCTGGCTGAGCAAAGAAAAAGAGTTCAAATAAAATAATAATAATAATAGTAATTTTACATTTAGCATTTATAATGGCTTTTCACTGGCAACAGGAACGATATATTCTCCTGGTCTTTCATTACGGTTCCAAGTCTTTTTCCTCATTTCTCGAATGAACTGGTCGCCCGTATCTGAACGATCTTAAGCGGTACTTCAGACTTGGGTGTGCAGTGTTGATTGGATTAATCAGGAATTAGCCTTTGTTTTGGTTTCAGGACATGGGGAAAGCTGTTAAACTTGGAGAGATTATGACCGGATAGGAAGGGATGAGGACGGATTGGCGTCCGGGAGTGTTAAGTCGGGAGCGTAATTCCATTTGCGTTTCGACCCTCGGCGCGGCTTGCCTCCACGGAGACGCTGGATAAGGGAAAACGGGGGTTCCTGATTCGCGGTGCTGTTATGTAACACCGCAAAGCGCTCTCCGCCGACGTTACCGGCCTACAAACATCGCTGAAAGACCTTTGTGAGACGGCCTTGGGAACGTTGACGCCGCATTGCTGCTTCCTCTGCTACGGCTGCCCCTCTTCAGAGATTTCAAGATTTCTTTATTGTCATTGTACTGCTACAACGAAATTAAAACAACACTCCTAGAGGGGCTCCAATATAAAATAGAAATAAATACAAAATAGACATGGGAGCAAAAGTCTGATACACTGTACATACACCCCCCACACACACACACACACACACTTATTTAAGTACTTGTCGTCATGGCAGAACGATGAAGACTCCTTGTGCTGAGGGTGACACTCCGTCTAATTAGGGCAGTTTGTGTGTTTCCCACGTCCTTAATCTTTCTCAGAGTGTGACGCTTGCCTCTGTACTGCACCGTGTGATGTGTAGACCTATGTAACCAGGGGAGACGCGTCGCAACCCACTCTGAAAGGATTGCCCTGGCTCCCAGTCAAAGCCAGAATTGAGCACAAGATTCTCCTGTTTACCCATAAAGCTGTGTCTGGTTTCATCCCCTCCCACCTCTCTGACCTCCTGCTGGTCTACCGACCCGCCACAGGACTAGGGTTGATTGCAGTGTGCCCGGGCGGGAGTTTATACCACAGGAGCTGTGTTAGATCTGGAACCACTGCTCCTGCTCTCTCAGGAGTAGCTGTGTTCGTGCACTTCTGTGGTTTAACCCCGAGGCATGCACTTCTAAGTACACTGTCATCAAGCCCAAAATCAGGGTTACCCACGAATCCAAATTTGCTCCTGGGTTTCACTTCTCCCGGGTAGTTAATTGAACAGTTAGTGCAACTGAGTGGCCAGAGTGTTCTTCACACCTGACTCCCAGGTAAAGGGAGGGTGAAAAAACTGCTGTACTCAGCCCACAAGGACCTTGATTTGAGTAACCCTGCCCTAAGGTCTGCTAACTGGCCCTGCTCTGCACCCCAAAAACTCCTGGGCTGTCCCACAACTTTAGAATACACCCCCCCCTGCCCTCCTGTCCTCCTGTCTTTTCTTCTGCATCCATGTACACCTTCAAACTCTGGTTATCCTTTGAATCATCACATGGCTATGTCCCACAACATGAAAACATCACCTGTTTACGTAGTGCTTGTCTCTTCCTGTCAACCGTTGTTCTATAAGTGTGTCTATATACTATATACAGTATATATATATATATATATATACATGTCTGTTTTTTCTTTGTTATTCTGCACTGCATCTTTAGGTTCATGAAAGAACTTATAAGTATAATCTATCATTATTATTATTATTATTATTATTGTTGTTGTCATTTTTATGTCTCTGCCATGTCTCATTTCAGCTCCAGTGTGTTGCATAGTTGCAATTAATGGAATAAGGCACTCCGACCTGTTCTTTGTCTGTGTCCAAGGCTTTGGGCTGTTAATTTATCATATTCATATTTAATGGGGTCCCATATATTATTTAGTGGTGATTTGAAAGACTCGGGGCACTTATTACAGGCACTCTGTAGTAAGGCTGACTGACACAGCCTCTGTCATGCTCTTAATTAACTTTTTATTTATTTATTTCTTTTTACCAGATCATATGAGGCATTTTGGACTTCTCTCACCATTGTTATATGTTAATATATTCAGGGGCCAGATGAAAAGAAAGCAAGTTGGTTGTTCTTTTCCTTTTTTCCTTTGTTCACGAGGGGCAGGAGTTGTTTGCGCGCTGCAATCGGATTGGTCCCAGGGGTAGCAGGGATATCACTAATATTTTTCATTTTTACTATAAAAGTACCCACGTTAATGAGCAGAATCCTGCCTTGATCGTGATTCGTGACATGCCAGGTTGCTGTGCATTGTGATATTATTAGTTATGTTTTTCCCCCCTCTATCTTTTGCACTTAATTATGCTTTTGGTTTAACCATAATTGTGAACACAGGAAGGGTGTCTGACAATTGTTTATCGTAATTAGCAGGGGGTTTTCCATTTTCAAACCCTAGTGAAAGTGAACTACCATATGTGTGCCTTCCGGATTTGGAGGAAATCAGGGCTAAAAATATATATTTTTAAATAAAATGAATACAGACATTAGGCTCTTGGTAGGTACATTGACGTAATGCGCAAGTGTTTTTCTTTGCGGACACCGATCTGCCGACCTGAAGTGCGCGAGTTTGGTCGCCACAGCAACCCGTGTCTGACGCTTCGCTTTCGCCGGGGCCTGCTTATAATGTAAACATTTACTGATCCGTGTGGCGGCACCAGCAAGGTCGCGCTTCGGTTACGTCACGGATTTCTTTTTCACGGAGTTTTTTGTTTGTTTGTTGTTCTACTCTCGCTATTCGGCGGCAATGTCATTTAAAAGGGGCCAACGGTTTCGTTTGTCCTTTTCTCAACGCGTCAGTCAAAAGGCCCAATCTTCCATACAGGGCTTTGGCTGTCAGTTTGTCACCAAAAAAATCTGTTCTGTTTGTTTTACTTTTTCACTGTTACCTTTTTGTAGAAAAGGGCAAATTGTGTAGAAAAGAAAACAGACAGTGAGCTGACAGAAGCGTATGTGAGTGATGATGTGAGAACATCTTACTGTCTCAGAAGCTCTCCTTCGTCTCTTTTAAAATGCATCTCACTCCTTGCCCTCATATCTCCCAGCCTCTCTGATGTCAGTGCTTCGACGCAGTCTTGCAAAACATCCGTACACTGAACGAGGAACATCCTTTGAGTGAAAGGAGCCAGTTCTAGTCGAGCCATTGATAGAGGGATGACTGATCGCCTTTGCCTCAGGGAAAAAGTGTGTTGAAGAACATTCCCCAAGTTCTACAACGTGAGAAATGTAAATGACTATTGTTGTTCCCCAAAAAACCCAACAAGAGCACAAAATGAATGGTTGATTACGGTTAATACATTGATTTAGTCAAGTACAATTGATCACATGATGATTCTTGAACACATAAAGTGTTAAAACTTACTTTGGAAAAACATCTCAAAAATAATGATATACATATGAGTTATGTAAATACTAGTTGATTAACTGCAATAATTTTGTATTTGAACATGTGTTGTTAGCACATGGATATTGGGAAATAGAGGAGAGGCAGTTGAACCATGGGTGTGTGCTTTCTTAATGGATTTTTTTCAGGAGAATTGATGAAAATCACCACCTGCTATCATGAACGTGGAGTATGTGTGGCATTTGTTTGTAACTATCTTTATAAACGATCCACGCTCAGCATTTTGTTTTAATTTAAGATATATATTTGCCTTCATCTCTGAAATAGTGTTGAGAGCCATCTGGCATTGGTGGTTTGCCTTTAGACCATCTTTCTGTCTTAAATTTTTACTGGATAATTTTGATTCTTGAATGTGTTAGCCTGTCATTTATGAGTATTGTCCTTTGATGATTGTTTGTTGAAACCCTGAGGAAGGCTATATGCCGAAACGCATTGCTTTTAAGAAGTAATGGTGACTTTCTTCCATTCTACTCCAAGGGTAGCTGTAATTGTCATCCTCTGTACGTGTAATGGAGTTTGCTTCCGCCTGCAGTGAGTTTCGAACCGAGGATCTCAGTGCGACAAGAGAGCGATTTAGCCTGCTCAGCTAAAGACCGAAGTCTCTAACTCTGGGAACTAATCACACTCTTATCAACGTCACATTCTGTAGCGGACGCTCACATACCAGAGCACACCCGCTACATACTGTGACCACCACACTACGGTATTCTACTGCGAATACCTTCACATCCCAAGATATGCCAGGGTAAACCCCACCCCACCCCACCCCCTCCCGAAGACATGCCATGGTAAACCACGACCACACCCCCCCTTCTCTGTGCTCCTAATCAACATGAACTGCGAGTCTCCAGTCTGCTTCATAATTACCAGGTTCGCTCGTTCACCCTCGTGTGCCTCTAAGCTCTTCTCCAGACGCGTGTGTCTTGTTTCCGTAGTAGCGGCACGCCAGCACACGAGGTGTGTTTGGGTGATTTTAACCAACGAGGAGCGTTTCGTCGCAAACCAACGAATAGCAATACACTTGGAATGTTTCATACACTTGGCCTGTTTAATCTCTCTCTCTTTCTCTCTCTCTCTCTCTCTTTCAGTGTGTAAGTGACTGACACCGTCTGTGGGTTGGCAGGAGTGCCTTGTGTCTTTGTGTCTTTAGATATGCCCGGAGGCTCAGTATTAATTATGATTGCGATTGCTAAATGCGGTTTGCGTGCCTGTTTTTTTTTCTTTCTTTTGTACTCCCCGTGACAGAAAACCAAAACTAAAGTCTTTTGGCATGGAGAGGAAGGGGATTCCAGCAATTAACACTCAATTATTCCGTTCTGAAAAGTTTTTTTTACATTTTATTATTATTTCACCTCGACCAGTGGCTCCACGGTCTGGCTTCGGTGCTGTAAACACGAAATGAAAATGCGTCGGTTTGATATGAATACGACGCTGAACGATCGGCGCTCCATGGATGGCTCTCGGACGTGTTTATGATTGACAGAGGAAGTGCAGGCGAAACCGCAAGGCGTGTTCAAACAAGGCTGAAGTTGTGGAGGACCATATGATTATGGTTTGCTCTCAGTTGCGAGTCGAGCGTATGAGGAGGCCAGCTGTGCGCTCTGTGTAAGCAGCGGATTAGCAGGAGAGAGTGCTGGCCTCTTTAGACGAGTCATTACCGCCCCCACGTTGGGGTGCGCGCAGCGAAGAGGGTGGAGAATTCTCAAAAACGAGTAAGGATCTGCTGTCCGTACCCGACGCTTTGTCTGCGCGTTACGGGTGAAAAGGCTGTTTGTGGGCAGGCCGCGGACGCTCGTTGGTATCGGCAGGTGTGTCAGGGCCTGTGCTCGCCGCAGCACTAGGAGGAACATGTGAACGATACCTGTGGCAGGGTGGTGTAATGGTTAGGGAACTCAGAGGTTGCAGGTTCAAGTCCCAGGTGGGTCCCTGCCATTGTACCCTTGAGCAAGGTACTTAACCTGAATTGCTTCAGTAAATATCCAGCCGTATAAATGGATTGTTTGTAAAAAAAAAAAAAAAAAAAATCACTCTGGATAAGGGCGTTTAAATGACTTAAAATGTAAAATACCTCGGGGTGGACAGATGTAGGTTTTCCCGCAGACGCAGTTACCAGGCAAAGGGAAGAGTTGCTCGCAGTAGGGATGGGAGATTGAGGTGTCATGACACCAAAAACAGTCGGAGCCTCAATTAGCTGTCAATCACTGACTTTGTTTGAACCAATCAAAAGGTTTCGGCTCTTTGCTACATATCACAACGGTTGGTTCAAATCAGTGAGTTCCTGGTAGTGCACGGTAGCTCCACCCATTTTTTGGGTGTTGTGAGACGCCATTGGTCCGTCTCTCGCTCACATCCTTCTCTGTATTGAACCCGGGGCCGTGTGAGCTGTGCTGCTGGGCTGGGGGTCTGTCTCGGGTTTTCATTTTGATCTTCCTTAATTGCGTGCTTTATTTCACTCTGGGGGGAACGTTTCGATTTTCCGTTATGAAACGCGATGCTTTGCCTGGTCTCCTGTTCGATGGAGGCATCGCCCCACGTCACAATCGAACGGCTAGCAACTGAGCCGTCCCATATGGGGGTGCCTGTCAGGCAAACTCACAGGGACGTGTGTGTAAATGACAGTATATACTGTGAATGGCAGCATTATAAATGTGGTGTTGTGTCGGTATCATGTTCTTTTGTATTGGTTCTATGGTGAGTTAGCATTTTTTTCATTGTTTTCTGTAATCTGAGATTGTATCAGTAATCTGAGATTCAGTTTGTGGTTTCACAGATTCCCTATATCCATTTTATAACACAAACATACACAGATTTTGCAGCTGCTCTCCCATATATGTTCAGTGGCTTATTATTATTATTATTATTATTATTAGTATTATTATTATTATAATAACAATAATAATAATGAGAATAATAATAATAATAATAATAATAATAATAATAATAATAATACACTTTCATATAAAATGTAGCAGAACATGTTCAAATATGGAATTAAAATGTCTTTAACATATGTCAGAACATGTGTTTTTCCATGCAGAAAAATACAGTCCAGGTGAAGGCCGGTAGCTTTTTGGACCAAAGCATGGATGCACTTTTCCTTGAGTAAAAATGTGGTTATGGGAAAGCATTTGCAATATGTACCGTGGACATACACATCATTTTTTGAGGGAAACAACAAAAATGCTTCTGTTGCTGTCCTTTATTTGTAGTATTTATTCATGTAAATTATTAATGAATCACGTAAGTTGTGCATTCACACAGATAAACACGTTCCCATTCATCACACGCTAGCTGATACTGTACAGGTTCAGTTATTATTCTGATCAGACCGTTCAGGAGCAGAGGTGTTTCTGAGCACCAGTATAGCTCCCGTACCAGATTTTATGCAAACAGCCACAATAATACCGCAGCTCTTGTAAGGCAAATTCAATTTTGTGTCAGTGCCACATACTGTGCGTCGAGCATTTTGACATGGCTTTGCACAGGAGTCGCTTCTCGTTCCGATGGTAACTTTTCAAAGTTCCCAAAGAGCTCTTATGCAATTTGTTTGAAAGGATTTATTTATTTATTTTTTTACCTCGACTTCCTTCTTATTCTGACATAAATATGTAAAGTGGTGTGAAATTTCTGCTGTGAACATTATGGCCTTTAAATGAAGACTCGGCCCTCCCTTCAGTGACCCCTTGATGGGGATGTTTTTAAATGGCCTTGCGGACGCCCGCTTGGTCTGAAATCGATTGTGGCCCACAGATGAATCCCTCCGTTAACCTTTCGTCAAACCTTTCCACAGGTAACCTTTTTTAACACACTTCCCTTTATGAAGCAGGCTTCATTCTGGATTAACAGCTCAGCGCTACTGTGCAACCCCACAGTGGATTTGAGCTCACATCTTCGAGTAAATTCAATATCTGTGGGCCGCCCGTGCAAAAGCTCAAGCCTTCTTCTGTTCGGGGTATTTTTTCATATTTAAACAAAGGTGCTTTTGACCAGTCACTGAGGTATAATATAATGAATGATCATTTATATTTCACCAAACATATTTACTGCACACACACACACACACATGCACAGACGTACACACACACACACACACACAAGCACATATGTGTGTTTGTGTATGTGTGTATATTTAGGAATCACGGCCTGCCCTGCGTGTCTGTTTGTGTGTGTGTGTGTCTAGGCATCACAGCCTGCCCTGTGTCTATGTGTGTTTGTGTATGTCTGTGCATGTGTGTGTCTGTACGTGTGTGTGTCGTGTGTGTATACGTGTGTGTTTGTGTGTGTGTGTGTGTGTGTGTGGCTGGCTTCAACACTGCTGAAAACATGCAGCTTCGCATCGAGCAGCGAACGCCTTGTTTGTTGAGGGAAATGTGTTTGCCGTTTAAAGATCGTACGCTTTAGATCACGGGAGCGCTATGGAAACCAGCAGTGTGCACAACTGTTTGGATACGGGATGTTTTTATTTTTATTTTACGGTTTTCTTGAATTTTGCAGTCACAAAAATTCTGCGGTCCCAAAAACAGAGGTGCCACACGTCTGGCAGTTGTCTTTCTCTCTAGGGAGCGAATGTTTCTCTCTTGTCACGAAGAGAAACGGGGCACTGCTCTCTTATCTAGCGAGAGGAGCTACAGGCGAACAGACAGGATCAACATTGTCGCTTTCGCCCGAAGGAAAAAGCCGAAGAACACTGACTTGCGCATTCTTGTCCTCTGAATCTTCAGTGTTGTTTTTACATTGTTAGCAGTGTCCTGGAGACCTTGTTGCAGAAGTCTTATGCACACCTGCAGAAGAATTGCATGCATACTTTCAGTGTATTGCCTCAGGGGCAGCAACGGGCTGCAAAAAAAAAAAAAAAAGTCTGGTTAAAATATTCAGCCTGGTACATTTGCACACAGGCCTGGGTTCAGTCCTTCAGCTGTCTATTGGCTCCTCTGAATTAGACCTATATATATATAGTTTTTTAAGCTATCTAGCAATATCTGCAGACAGGCAAGCTGACATTCAGGAGCAAAGCTTCTTTTCCCAAGTTATGACAAATTGCGAACACCTTGAGTAACTTGATTTCAAATAAAATAAAATAAAGAACAGTATGAAGATACCAGTCATAAATAATGTACACGACTCTGGCTGCCCCCGGCTGACCCAAATTTTGGTTGACACGGGCGAGCCGTGCACCCCTACTCTACAGCGACCGTGTCTTAAAACGTGTCTGCAAACGAATTGAAATAAAATTAATTGGCGCTCTCGACCGAGATTTATCATTATCCCGCTTGAGCTTCAAATTCTCTGCACGACACAGGTGTGTGTGTGTGTGTGTGTGTGTGTGTGTGTGGACGGAGTTTTAAAAGAACATAGTTAACGGTGCTGTCAGATCACGCCGATTGCAAGGCTTTTGAGTCTGACCGAATCCCTCCTCCACAGCAAGTTTGCCCAGCGAATTAGAACCGAGATTTCTCCTGCCGCTGGAAAAACATCACAGACAGACCCTGTAATGAGATCTGCCGTAAAAAAAAATCCCTAGAAGGCTGCTTTTAAAAGTGCCTGTTTAATCATTCTTCGCATAACCACGCTTTAATTAAATCTAGTCAAGGCTTATTTTCCGAACAAGTAATTCAGCGTTAATCACCAATTACTCTGTAGCCAAACAAAATACAAATCCGCCCACCAAAAAAAAACCTCTTTGTGTATTAAGCGCCACATAATATTTAGTTTATCTTTTGCTTGTTTTATCTGGGAAAGTGATGATTATCAGCCAAGAAGCTTGTTGACGAGACTGGAGTCCATGGATATCCGCTCGTGTTAAGCGTGCACTGACAGTCCCCAAACGTCTGTGGTTTGAGCTGATATCGCTGATGTTTACCGTATGATTCATGCGTGCGTTTCCCTCTGCACGTCGCATTCGTCAGCGGTAAACCTTTGCAGCTCACTGTGGGGTTGTTGTCTCCCAGGTTTCGTGAATAGTAATTACAGTCAGTTGAGTTTCATCAACGGGTCTCTTCTTCACAGCGAACGTGCTCACCTGTAAGGCGAGGGAAGTGCTTTTCCGCTGTCACCTGCGAAATTGCGACCAATTGCAAGAGAAAATAGTTTTTGTCACCCAGAAACCACCTGGAAGGACACCTTCGACGCCGCTGTCACTAACCCTGACCCTGGAAACACGCGCACATGTAATACTCTCCAGTTGCTTCCCCCTCTCCTCCACCAAGCGCCATGCATCTTGGCTATCAAAAAGGAAACGTCGTATTTAATATAACCGTTTAATGGTGTTATTTCAAAACCGTACATTCATATATCAATACATCTGCAAATGGGACTCATCAGTGGTAATCCTACTAATTTCCTTTACCTACAGTCTGGCTGGGCAAGGAAGGCTGCATCTGTGTCTGGATTTCGGGCCAACTTCTGCTCTTAATGATTTAATTAGCCCAATCATTAGCGTGATCTGACATTTTGGATAGGCTACATTTGTTGTTAAGCTTAGGAATGCCAGACTGTCCTTGTGTCCCTGTGTGGAATGTTTTACTGTGGCCTAATCCACGGGGGAACCATGTTGGTGTAGACAGCTAATTAGCTAATTGAGCCAGGGTAATAGATGGAAACAGAAACCTGCATACGCAGCGGCCCTCCAGGACCAGAGTGTCCCACCTCTGCCCTACCTCGTGCGTAACCATTAAAGAGTGTGGCCTGCAGGTTTCCACTGTACACTTCCTGTTTGTCCTTCCTTGTTTACTTTCTTCAGTTTCTACTTCCTGTTTTTTTAACCCCCCCACCAGATTGCAGGTTTTTAAAACAAAATGAAAAGTAAAAAAGAAAATACACATTTTCTGCGGTTTCATTTTCTGGCTTCAAACAGCAGGGGAAAAAATAAATAAAAAACCATGGGCGTTTGGAGCCATGGCTTGTCACGGAATGCCATAATCGAATTTGAAGCTGGCTTTTAAGAATCCCCGCGGTTTCCATTCAGTCAGGTGGAGAGGCCTTGTTTGGGTCCGACTGTTGGGCCGCTGTTTGGCTCTCATCCACCGTACCTGACCAAACTGGCAGGTGACAGAAGCGGTTAAGGGTTCCTCCTGCAGAGGGGAACGTGACAGGCCTTGGGAAAGTGTGCGTAGTCACGGAGCGGAGTGCCACCCACCCAACATCCGTAACCGCGACGATGTGGCGTCTGGCATCATTTACAGCTGTCGCCTACGCCACACCCCTTTGTCTTGGGTTCTTATATTTTCCTGACAGCTGTCTCAATAAATATTTTCATTTTTGTGGGAAGGGGAAACTGATTTCCAGCAGTTATTATGGTTAAAACCATATTTGGTGAATTACAGTAAAAGAAAATTCATTTGCATGTAGGCATTTAGCAGACAACCTTACCAAGAGCCAGTTCCCATTTCTTTACACACAATCCATTTATACAGCTGGATATTTTTACTGAAGCGATTCAGTTTAAGTACCTTGCTCAAGGGTACAACAGCAGTGTTCCACCTGGGAATCGAACCTGCAACCTCTGACTTACAAGCCCAGCTCCCTACCCACTACACTACACTGCCACAGTTTATCTGGTGATGTACGCTCTGTGCTGTGCCAAGTGAGGTCTTGTTTGGCCCTCTTGCACACATTAGTGGGTCTTTTTCTCTCTCTCTCTCATGCGCACACACACACACACACACACACACACACACACACTTGAGTCACACGCTGGTAAATGGTGCAGTGGTCTGGCAGTGTCCAGTGTAACTGTGCCAGTACCCAGATACATGGCCATTTTAGTTTACAAGCCCAGGGCATTATAGGACTATTGGTGTAGACATTCCATACATGCATCTTATTTTGGTGTGCTTTTGGTCGTTTGTGGAATACTTTGTTTGAATATGATCATTTCATGCAAATTGAAAATAGTAATTTGAATGATCATGGCCCAAACTTTCCTTCTTCCTTTATAAAAAACAACAACTATGGCCTGTAGAACAAAAAGTGTTTGGAGGAGATGGTGGAGTTGACTGTGTGTTTCATGGAGAGATGAGGAGTTGTCACGGAGAGATCAGGAGTTGTGTGTATTTCACGGAGAGATGGTGGAGTTGGTGGAGTTGGAGAGATGAGGAGTTGACTGTGGAGCGATGGTGGAGTTGACTGTGTGTTTCATGGAGAGATGGTGGAGTTGTTCCATGGAGAGATGATTGACTGTGTTTCATGGAGAGATGTGGAGTTGACTGTGTGTTTCATGGAGAGATGGAGGAGTTGACTGTGTGTTCCATGGAGAGATGGTGGAGTCGGTGGAGTTGACTGTATTGCCGCAGTGGGAGGTGAGTAGCTGTGTAGCAGGCCATTGGCTGCCTCCCTGCCTCCCACGCTTGGCGCTGCACACAGTGCTGGTGTCTGTGCTGCGCTGGGAGAGAGAGGGGTGGGGCTCGGCCAAATGGCAACCCTGAGGGCAGGCCTGCAAGTGTGTGTGTGTGTGTGTGTGTGTGCGTATGCTTGTGTGCGTGTGCGTATGCTTTGTGCGTGTGCATGTGTTTGTGTGCCTGCGTGCCTATGTGTGTACGTGTGTGTATGTGCATGCCTACGTGTGTGCATGTGTGTGCTTATATGCCTACGTGCCTACGTGCCTAAGTGTGTGTGTGTCTACGTGTGTGTGTCTATGTGTGTCTATGTGTGTACATGTGTACACGTGTGCATGTGTGCATGTGTGTGTGTCTGCGTGTGTTCGTGTGTACATGTGTGTGTGTGCATGTGTGTGTGTGCCTGCATTTGTGTGTGCATGTGTCTGTGTGTGCGTGTGTGCACGCGCATGTGTGTGTGTGTGTGTGTGTGTGTGTGCGTGTATGCCTGCGTTTGTACCGCGTGCCTTTAGCTGGGATCAGCGCGCTCTTGCTCAGCCCATCCTTCACGCTGACCCCGAGACGTCCGCCTCCTCTAACGCCCACCCCGGCCCGCTCAAGGTGAACCGCAGCCCCGGCCCCTCTGAGCTCTCTCACGGAGGAGGACGAGTGGGTCTTGTGATCGCAATTCACTTCTCGCCTCCTGGAATCTGCTTGCATCCTAATGTGAAGAATGCTTCTCACATCTCTGTGTGTGTGTTTTTCTGTGTGTGTGTCTGTGTGGGTGTGTTTGTGTTTCTGTGTGTGGGTGTGGGTGTGTATGTGTGTGTCTGTGTGGGTGTGTTTGTGTTTCTGTGTGTGGGTGTGTATGTGTGTGTCTGTGTGGGTGTGTTTGTGTTTCGATGTGTGTGGGTGTGTTTCTGTGTATGTGTGTGTGCGTGCGTGTGTGCGTGTGTGTGTGTGTGTGTGCGTGCGTGCGTGTGTGTGCGTGTGTGCGTGTGCGTGTGTGAGTGTGAGTTACTGTAATAGCGTGTAATTGATGAACTCTAATGAAGGCGGGGTTGCGAGCGTTCATCAGCCTCCTTGGCCGTGTTCCTGTCTCCGCTCTGATGGCTGGCGTCGCGTGCTCATGTGCTCGACCACAGTGACACGCCCTCTCTGATGCCACGCAAATACCAGCCCACGCATGCAACTGTGCGCACACTCCTCTCTGCGCATACGGCCAGTCTGCCCATACGGCCTATACGCGCACACCACTGACCTGCGCACACAGCCAGTCTGCCCATATGGCCTGTACGCGCACACCACTGACCTGCGCACACAGCCAGTCTGCCCATATGGCCTGTACGCGCACACCACTGACCTGCGCACACAGCCAGTCTGCCCATACGGCCTGTACGCGCACACCACTGACCTGCGCACACAGCCAGTCTGCCCATACGGCCTATACGCGCACACCACTGACCTGCGCACACAGCCAGTCTGCCCATACGGCCTGTACGCGCACACCACTGACCTGCGCACACAGCCAGTCTGCCCATACGGCCTACACGCGCACACCACTGACCTGCGCACACAGCCAGCCTGCTCATACGGCCAGACGGGGGTTTAGCACCGGGGCCTCTGCGGCTCACACAGGGCATGTTGTGTGAATGTTTGAAACGTGCTGAGTGACGGGCAGAGAGAGGCTCAGCGGGAGACCATGTTTACACCCCCGTCCCTCTGCTGCTCCCTCACTAAATGCTGTCTCTGTGCTGTAACTGACAGACTCCTTTCATTGGCTGTGTGTCGTGACCCTCCCCCTCCCTCCCTCACCCTCCGTGGTCTCAATTGAAGTATTCATTGAAAAGACAAAAAAATGTAAGAGCTGCTAACTTCTTTAATAGTGACTTTTCAATGGACTCCACACTCGGAAAGAATGATATTCTGACCATACTGTGTGTGGATAACTTGCGCATTGTGTGGATAACTGTTTTAATGACATAGAGGATATTAACAATGGATTTTGCTGTTGCTTCATCAGGTTCCCTCCTTACGAAAAAACCCACAATGTTCGCTTTTCCTTTTGTTCATTGATGCATTTATTAATGAATGAATTATTTTGCTTTTATTCCACCGTTGTTCTATGTGAACTTAAAAAATGTGCAAAAGCACATCGGTGAAACGCACGTTCACGTCGTCTTCTTCTGAAAAGGGGGTGACAGAATACTGGGAGGGGCACTGTGGTACTCAACCATGTTGTTTTGTTTTGTCATAATTGCTTAAAGTTGTTTTGTGTGTTTTTGGCTTTGTGAGAATGTGTAATTAGGGTCTGTGCCTCGGCGCGGCAGTGGAATAGTAGGCAGTGCGATGAAACGGAAACGCACAAACCCTTTGAAACGCGGCCATTGTGTGTCTGGAATTAAGAGCTCCGCTGCAAGGGATCAACTCTGTGACAGTCGGATATTGTTTCCCCCGCAGATGGTGTGCTGTTTCCATTTATGATTCCTTGTCGTGCGGATGAATATTATGATATCATAGCGTATCGCATGACATGTATTCCAAATGAATGGAGTCAACTTGTGGGCACAAAGCATCGTTTTCAAAATGATTTTAATGTGGGGGTTTTTTCTTCATGTTTTTTTGGCACCCGTTAACGGGCAGGCCTAGGTTCAGTTTATTGTTACTAACAAATCATTACGCCCCAGCATCAAGTGGATGCTGGAACTCTCTTCCCAGTTTGGTGGAAGAGATGGAGAAGAGAGAAATGGAACAGTTCAGCTCAATTACATCGTTCGGTGCTAAGGGCAAATTGTGGTTTTGATTGAACCCGGTCGTCCGGGTCTTGCTGTCCACATTGAGCATTTAGCTTAGTGGGCTAAATCGTATCTCTTGTTGTGCTGAGCGGATGGCTCAGGCGACTGGGAGATTCCACCCGATTTAATTGGTAATGTCCTGGCCCAGCGGCCCTGTACAACAGTCAACACAGCGGCCCTGTACAACAGTCAACACAGCGGCCCTGTACAACAGTCAACACAGCGGCCCTGTACAACAGTCAACACCGCAGCCCTGTACAACAGGCAACACAGCGGCCCTGTACAACAGGCAACACAACGGCCCTGTACAACAGTCAACGCTAGGCCCTGTAGCCTAGCGTTCCCATACTCCAGGCCACACAGTGGCCCTGTGGGGCCCTTTGGGAAGGCCGAGTCCAGACCCCCAGGGGCCCCGCAGCAGTACAGCGGGACTGCAGATGCACGTGTCTCTGGGCTGGATGCCCCCTCCTGCAAGGACGGGGGGTTATTTTTGGATAACGACAACAAGCAATGGGGTAGGTTCCCCTTTGTGGGATATTAGAGGGCGTTTGGGAGTAGTTCCTCAGCTGTGAGGGGGGGGGGGGGGGGGCGTAAGCTGATACCCCCCTCCCCTTGCCCCGCCCCAGTCCTGACCCCCCACCACCCCCGACACCGAGCTGGATGGCAGATTCTCTCGCACAGAGATCACCTCCAAGTCTGTCGCTCACGCTGCCTGGTGACCTACTTTACCCGGAGTCCTGGTGTGGAGACGGCTGTGGGAGGAGGGGGGAGGGGATTGCCCACAGCAGCGATGGATGTGTTACGGGCACCCCCCAGCCTTGTGGTAAACCCCCACCACACCGCCATTAATCAGCCGAGGCCTGGGGGCAGCGCCATGGCAACACGCTATCTGAAGGCCCCCAGGACGGATGAGCCGTGGTGGCACTCCGCCACCTGACCATATAGAGACAAAGCCCCCTCCGCCCGGGAGCCCCCCCCCCCCACAGACAGGTGCTTCAACAAAGAGGCGCTATATTTGTGTCTGAGAGGCCCTTCACAGCCTGTCCTGTGTCCCCCCTTTCTGTTTGTTGTTGTTGTCTGAACCGTTGGGTCTCTGGCTACACTCTTGGAGGGGCTCCCTGTCTCTGTGGGGGGGGGGGTCCTCGTTTCCTGCTGTCCCAACGAGAAAGAAAACGACACAAAGAAAAGAAAGAAAGCGCTTCCGTTGTGTTCGGGTTCTAGGGATGCCTGAAACCGTGGTAACGGAGACTCCGTACACCGTGTGCGTCATGACTTGCGGGCGCTGTGCGTTTCTGTTTGTCTCGCGGCCGAAGCTCGCTGGGAATCGGGGGGTTCGGCCCCCACCTGAATGGAGAGATCTGGCACAGCCCGCGGGCCCGAGCAGCGTGGGTGGGGAGTGTTTGTCCCAGATCCCCCAGGGGAGGGGAACTCTGCCAGAGAGCGTCACAGAGAGAGAGAGAGACCCTGAACCCACACACACAGACACACACACACTCACACACTCACACACACACACACACACACACACACACACACACACACACACACACACACACACACACTCTCACTCTCACACACTCTCACATACACACTCACACATACACACACACTCTCTTACATACATACACACACACACACACTCTCACATACCTCTCACACACTCTCTCACACACACACACACACTCACACACACACACACACACACACACACACACACACACACACACTCTTACATACACACACACACTCTCACATACACACACTCACACACACACTCTCTTACATACACACACACACACACACACACACACACACACTCTCTCACATACACACACTTTCTCTCACACACACACACATACACTATCTCACATACTCTCTCACATAACACACACAAGATTAGGACTGGGCACCCAAATTCAGTTGTTTTTTTTGCACCGACCGAATCTTCATAGAACCGAACGGCACCAAAACGCACGGTGCCAAAACGGTGCCGTCTTCCGCTCTTCCGCTTCAGCAGTGAGTATTAAGAAGAACAAGAATGAGAACACAAGAACACATCACGACGGAAGCAGTGCCGTTAGGCCCGACCAGGCTCGTCCTTTCCCAGTCCAAAGTCCCAGCGTTGAGCACACAAGCCCAAACCTGCCCCCCCGTCTATTTCCACTCGACCTGACTGCACGGCGCTCCAAATCGGTCTCAAGTAACCGGGGCTGACCGCTATTAATAAGGCGTTAGCGGCGAAAAGCGAAGGCGGCTTTAATCGGTAATTTTAGAATAAAACATGACGCAATGGCAGCGCATGCTTCAGGGTTTCATCACCGGACTTAAAATACGGCGCGGGCCTGGGCCCTGTCCAGAATAGCACCGCGGAGGGGGGGAGCCCGGGGTGGGGGGTGGGGTGCTGAGTCAGGGCTTCAGCAGAGCGAGAGAGCTCCCTGACATGACTGGTGGCACCTCGCATGCTGGGGGGGGGGGGGAGGTGGGTTTCCTGTGAGTGGGAGAAGAGAGGGTCCATGCTGCTCGGCCCAGCTGTCTGCTGGCCTACTTTTGGGGACGGGGTGGTGGGTGGCAGGAGGAGAGGGGGGCTGTAGGGGCGGCCCTGTCCCCCTCCCAGGGCCTGGCCACCTGTCCCTGCGTCCGTTCCAAAAATGGCGGTGCGGCCAACCCCCCCTGCGCCTCCTCATTCCGTGGGCAGGAAGAATGGCATCTCCTGTTGACCCAGGCTTTGCCAGAAAAGAGGATGATTAGGAGGGCTTTGCCTAATGAATCCTTTCCTCTCCGGTGAGAGTGGAAGTGAATGGCGGGGTGTTGTGGGGGGTGCGGGCCCGGGGGGGCAGAGGGTGTGGGGTGGCACGGTGCTGCTGCTGCTGCTTGTTGGGAGTTAACTGAGTGCTACTGAGCATGTAGTGTGTGTGTGTGTGTGTGTGCTTGTGTGCTTGTGTGTGTGTGTGTGTGTGTGTGTGTGTGTGTGTGTGACAGTGTGTGTGTGTGTGTGTGTGTGTGTGTGTGTGTGTGTGTGTATGTGTGTGTGTGTGTGTGTGTGTGTGTGTGTGTGTGTGTGTGTGTGTGTGTGAGAGACAGTGTGTGAGAGAGTGTGTGTGTGTGTATGTGAGAGAGAGTGTGTGTGTGTGTGTGTATATGTGAGAGACAGCGTGTGTGATAGTGTGTGTGTGTGTGTGTGTGTGTGTGTGTGTGTGTGTGTGTGTGTGTGTGTGTGTGTGTGTGTGTGTGTGTGTGTGTGATAGTGTGTGTGTGTGTGGCTGGCTTGCTCTCACAGCCCAGGTACTGAAGGCAGGCTGGCGTTGGCTGCGCGGTTCAGCACACGGCCGGACTCGACTCCTCGCGCGCTCAGCAACCCGCGCAGAGCCCGGCCGGGATAATGGCTCTTAATTCATCCGCTCGGCTCTTAGATAACATTATACTGCCTCTTCATTGGGCCTGAAGCCTTTATTGTTCTGTGGGGTTTAATCTGCACTCTGCGCACAGTTTAATGTGGGTCAGCCGTATTACGGCCATTGTGTGCCTTAACCGCCATGTTCAACCGGAGCGCTCTCCTCCCTTGGTATCTCTGTTATAATTGTGTTCTGGAAATACCCCAGGCTCTGCTTCTCCCCAGCGTCTGTGAACAAGGGTGCCTCGGAGAAGTGTGCTCACCTCCGGTTTAGTTTCACAAACGTTTTTTTATTGTTTTATTTTTTAATGATTATTATTATCATAAGTATTCAAACATGCAAACTGCATCAGTGTACATTTGAAAAGACAGTAGTGGCCATGTTGATTGGCTTGTTGCTGGTTGATGTGATTGTCCTGCAGGGCTCTGTTGTTCTGTGCTGTGTTGGGCTGCGTCTCCCCTGTGTGAGGGTGGGGGAGGAATGCATTAGGACCGAGTGCAGAGAGCAGCTTTAATGGAGGGTGCGTGAAGCACACGCCCACTTCTCAACACCTCACAGGCTTGTGTGCTGGAACTGTCTGTGACAAGGAGCGGATTCAGTCGTTCACTCATACACTCACTCACATACTCACTCACACACTCACTTGCTCATTCACAGACTCACTCATTCACTCACTCTCTAACTCACTCACTCACTCACTCACTCACTCTTACTCACTCATACACTCACTCACTCACACTCATCAGCGTTCTGTCACAGGGGTGGGCGGGGCCTCTCCAGAATGTCAGCGCTCTGTCACAGGGGTGGGCGGGGTCCTGTCCAGGATGTTAGCACTTGATCTGCATGATGGCCGTGTGTGATAGAGGCTGTCGATAAGACTGCCGCTGTATTGGTGCGGGCACGTTCACGACAGGCACTCCTCTCACCAAGCCTGGCGGGAGGCCAAGCCGGCAGCCTGGCGGGGGACACTCAGCTGTTTCAGGACAGGGGGAGCCTGCTTCTACATCAGCGTTTTCAACACTCCTCTTCCACCGCCTGAGTGAAAATTCTCTGTAGGCCTCTCCCTCTGAGCCTGCGTCCCTGCCCAGCCGGCCAGCGCCCTGCCCCCTCTCTGACTGCAGGAGTCAGTTACAGTTTGAGAAATGACCCGCAGACATCAGGTGGTTCCACGACCGACCACATCTGATACCACGGTGAACGATGCCACCGATATTTCTGCTGGGGCCACCGATAAGGCCTGTCAGCATTGATACGATCGCGGTAATGGTGACAAGCATTGTGGGTAACGTGGTGTATTTCTCAGCGAGCATCGCTGGTACGCACTCCTTTTGTGTGCATTTGTGATAAGTGATCACTTGAGTGATTCTAGGATTTGATCTTTAGGGGGGCTCAGCCCCCAATGAGAATGTGAGATGTACACATGCAAAACACAAGCCTAAATGTTTAATTAATTTACTGTTACATTCCCCAAAACAAAAACACCACAATGGTGGTGGCTCTCAAAATTGAAATGCCACTCTCTATCTGTGGCATTTAAAAAAAATAGATATGAAGTAAAAATTTATTTTAGAAAAGAATGACTAAGCATTTTCAGAGGGGCTGAGATGAAAGACAAGGGGGGCTAAAGCCCCCCTAAATAGGGTCTAAAATCGCCACTCGCCTGTACTCATAAAGAGTGCTGATCTAGGATCAGTTTTTCCCCTTCAGCTCGAAATGGAACACGGTTAAGATATGGGCATGGGGGAGCCTGGTTCTACATCAGCGTTTCTGTTTCCTGAGACGTCTCTGTGTACTGCGGCCCTCTTGCTGGCCCTGCAGGGGACTCCCATTACAGCCCCATTATGTCAGCGACACGCTTTAGTGCTGATAGCGTCCCGGCGCTAATGAAACTTGACACTTCCTCACAAAATTGAATGCGGGCAATATGTGGGACAACAAAGGAGGAGGAGATGGGGAGGGGGGGGTCTTTTAATCAGGGGGGCTGTCCAAACCTGCGATAGTGTCACCCCTGGGGCTCCTCGCCGGGGGGGGGGGGGGGGGCACACGCTCCGGGTCCTGTGGGGTTGTGGCCCCTGGGTGGCCCCCAAAGAGCCTCAAAGCAGAGACCCGTGACGGGGCGCTGCGTACTCCGCTGTGTTAATTATTCATCGTAATCATGCGAGACCGCGTGCGCGAGTCGGGGAGACTTGGGCCTTTGGAGCTCGCAAGCTGTTTGAGATCTTGTCCTGGGGGTGTTCAAACGGACCCCTGCTAATTCAGACGGGCCCCTTTTAAACTCCCCCCCCCCACCGTCGCCCCGCCCCGCCCTCTCCACGCAGATCTGGCGAAATGACGTTAATCTTCAGGAATTGCGTGTCAGGATCAATCGTGTGTGTGTGTCTGTGTGTGTGTGTCTGTGTGTGTGTGTGTGTGTGTGTGTGTGTGTGTGTGTGTGTGTGTGTGTGTGTGTGTGTGTGTGTGTGTGTGTGTGTGCTCGGGCTCCTCCCACACCGCGGCTGAGCGTTCCAAACGCCCGCGAGGCCGAGAGTAAAGCGATCCCGCCGTCCAGCTGTGCGTTTATCACGCATGCCGTTATTTATCTCCTGTATTGATTTAGTTTCTCTTCTTATTCCTTTTCAGTCATTTTGAACGCTTGGAGATACTGGCGAGATGATAAATTTCACATCGGATTCCAAAACTGTGATTCTGCAAAAATGGGCTTCAAAGAAATAAAAGGGAAATAGTGATCAAAGAGCATAGTTACCCTGACCGTTTTTTAGGGGCTAGAGATGTGTTTCTGTTGAGATAGTGGCAGCCTGCTGAATTTCCTGCCTTGGGGGGGTGAGTAATGGTTTGGGGAACACAGAGAGAATGTGAGGGATGTGTGTGAGTAGGCGTGTAGGGGGTTGGTTGGTTGGCCATTCAGCTGGCACTCTGCTCCCCAGAATACTGATGTCCTTCTCCAGCGCGGGGCTAACGCTAACTGCTCCTCTCTCCACCACACTGTCACAGTGTGCTGTGTTTAGTGTTCAGCACGTTTGATTGGTGGGCCCCGGTACAGCAGGCATGCAGTAATTGAGTCGGCCGTCCTGGCTAAGAGGAACTGCTCAATTCCCAAGGCCTTTTCCCCCTGATTGAAGACAGCGAGGGCCCCCAGTGCAGTGAGAGTTAGCGTATGGGGGAACAGCAGGGGTGCAGAACGGTGCGCAGCAAACCACGGGAGGTCCCGTCCAGCGGCCCAATCAATGAGCGGGTGACGCAGGCGAGACCCGCACCTCGACTCCTCAGACCCCTCTCTCCCTCTCCCTCTGGGCAGACTCTCTCCCTCTCTCCTCTCTCCCTCTCTCAGGAAGGAACGGCGGCTCTCTGAATAGCCCGGCCCGGCGAGGTCTTTTGTGTGCTCTGGCTAAACCTCCTCGCTAACGCTTTCAAACTTTACCCCCGGGGCCAGGAAACCCACTGAAAGAGAAACGTGTGCGACCGCCGAGAACGGCTCTCCGATCTTAGAGTCGACAAGCGCTCCCCTGTTACCCTCTCCCCTCGTCGTCCCACCCCCACCCCCGCCCTCGAGGCAGCATTTCCGCTCGACTTTTCTCTCTTTTCCTCTCGTCAGCGCAGCAGCGGCGGAGTTAGCGCTCCTGGGGTTCAGCGCCCGACGGCTCGGACAGCAGGGCTGATTGATGTGGCGGGGATCGATTGATCCTGTCTTCCCCGGCGATTGATTGATTGATTGATTGATCCGGTCTGGTCCCGGGCCCTGGCCCTGGCACGTACGCCACGCCCCTCTCAGCAGATCCATCCCGCTCCCCTCCGCAGAGCTGCTCAGTGTCCCGCGGGATTCGCCACCCCCCCCCCCGCACACATCCCGCCCGCTGTAATTGCTGCTCGTGGCGTAGAGGAAAGTCGGTGGAGTCTGAAGTCGTACGTTATATTGTCCTGTTAGCGTTTGGAGTACAGCGAGGCCCGGAAACGGCAGGGGCACACACTGGTATTTTACTCGATTCCCGTTTTTATATATTTAAAAAAAAAAATTATTCTTTTTCTTCTTCAATATCTCGGTGAGATTGGTGAAAGATTTGTCCGTGGTGCTTTCACAGCCCTGTTTCCTTGGCAACCCCTTACATTCCATCGCATTTACTCGTGTAGCCCGCGATGCACTGCACGGGGGGAATTGGAATTCAGACGTAATGCACGATTTTAAAAAGATGCATGCGTGCGATACGGAGGGTTGTGGAATAAGCCATGTCCCAACGTCACTCGCGATGAGCTACCGAAGGTGGAAATCAGATCAAACTTTATTTATCGATCGTCTTATGGAATTAAAATGCCACAAAGCATTGAAAACCTGCAACATAAATAAGGACCGTAAAAAAGAATATATATATATATAAGATAATAAAAAAGTGAATATGAATGCAGAATCATAACTCTTTTGTCACATGTACACTTGTACAGTATGCAGCTGCAGAAATGGGCCATCGCTTTAATGCGATAGCAGGATGCGGAGACATTGTTAGAGCCTGGCTTTGAGCGTTGAGAGAATACCTCCCACACAAGCTCTTGCAGATAGATTGCTTGTAGCTGGCTCTGTAGCTAAAGGCATGCTCACCCATTCTGCCCCCCCTCTCTTTGGTTCGATAGCGACAGCCCGACTAGCCCAGTGAAGGTTACAGGAGCGGGCTGCCCACACTGCTGTACGACAACGAGAACAACAATGGCACGTTTCACCTGAAAGGTGTTGTTTGAGCGAACCCCTGACCCGTTTGGCCCGTGTGCTGGTCTGCTCCTGGAGCGACTCAGACGGAGGCGAGATGGAGAACGCAGACGTTTAGAACGCCGACCGTTCCGAAGGAAGCCCCAGAAACGAGATGTGTCATTTCACTTTATTCTGCTCCTCCTTTACGATTTCATCTTCCACACACACACACACACC